>JAPDSC010005659.1:291922-309463 GCA_026290005.1 Latrodectus geometricus
TATATATATATATATATATATATTATTCAGAAATTCCCATCAATATCTGAAATATTTGTGATCAATATCTAATGTTATTAAACTCAGTTTATTTTTTTGGATAAAAAAAGGAGTTATAGAAATGAGTTTTTTATTAAAAAGACAATAATAAAATAAAAATGGACAATTTTGCTAAATTAAAACAAAAATTATGTTTTGAGATTACATTTTTAATAATTGTTATTTTTTATGTGATAAAATACCTGCAACCATGCTGAAAGCTCCAAATTTATAAACATAATATGTTTGTCAAAGTTTATTTGAAAACGCATATTACAATGGTATACATAAAGGTACTAAAAACTGTTGAAATGGTGAGCTCATAATTTTGTAATGCTAAATAATGGTATCTGTATTTCTTTGCTTGTAAATCGGTCATACATGTGAGTAAACAAAACCTTTACTTAGATTCTTGTCTTTGGGAATGTTTTTTCAGTTCAAATTTTGTTTCACAGCTATTTTTAAATTTGATTTGAAGTTCTAATGATTTGTTAATTACTGTGCATTCAATTTGGAACAAATGTGCTGATGGTACTGTAACATACAGTTTAAAAAGGATTTTAAACTACTTGAAACATTCCCGCACTAGGTGAGAAAGGAGAAGCAAATTATTGGATTGCAAATCAGTAGCTTACCATTCAGCTTTCTACTTGGTTCCTAGCAACAAAGAATTATAAATACGTGCATATTTTTTTTTAACAAACCTATGATTATTAAACTCAAATATGAATGCTTAAGCAAATAACGTGAAATTGTTTTGAAATTTAAGCTTTAGGAAATGTTTTTATTAAAAAGGAAAAATGCCTAAACTGTTAGCCTGATTAACAAATTGGAAAATGTTTACTTTTCTTAACATTAAATGTGAGTATCCACATAGAACTAACACTGAGAACTTACTCAAAATATAATATTCAAGAAAATATAATTTACTTATTAAAAATAAGTCTAATTTTATCCCCAATAAAGAATATTAACATGAAACACATATTTTTTCATAACGTTTAATAGAATTTCAGAATAACTGGAAAAGGTTCACTGTTTGTTCAAAAACAATACATTTTGAAAAATTAAAAATAAAAGATAGTAAACATTATTTTTAAAAAATGAATGTCACAATGGCCCTATAAAAGGAAGGGAAATCACCAATGCCGTATAGAATTATTTTCTGTATCCCTACGGTTATATACAATTTAACAATTTTGAAAGAAGGAAAGAATTACACGCCTTTACTCTTGTAGCAAGCATAGTTTTGTAATTGTATTTAGCTAAATAAACAAATTTACAGTGGAAGCCAAGAACGATTTAAATAAATTGCAAGTGCTGTATTCAAAATCTCTAAATGAAACATAACTTTTCTTTTTAGTTATTTAGAGACGTACATTCTGATATAAAAATCATTCTATACCATGCAACGTTTTCAATTAAATCCAAGTCACAAGTTGAGTCTAGATCCTTAAGAAAAGGATTTCATTTATATAAATTACATTTAATATGCTGCATTATTTTTTATTAAAGATCAAAACTCTTGTTAACAAGATATGCAACTTTTAATCATTTACAGCTGAAGAACTAGAATTTATTCACTAATACAAAGTTAAATTTTTAAAATCTATCAATCAATACATACATTATTTCACTTTAAATAAACATTTCTATTTCTACATATTAAAACTTGACACAAGCAAATGTTATACAATTTTATTTTAAATTTTAGGAATTGAATATGTTACATTGATAAATCTTCACTAACTTCTCATTTTAAATTTACTTTAATTTTGGAGAACAAGATGGAATTCTGTCATTATTTTCCGATCATCAATTCACTATTGAAACCGATCTGCTTAAGTCAAGCAGAAAACAACTAATCTCTTCGCAAATTTATGCTGATAAAGCTAAAACATGTAATTAATAAACTCTTTTTCCGTTGTGATGTATCGATGCTTTAGAGCTTCTATGAAAACTGCACTTCGAAAAGAACGAAAAAAAAGAGTTTGTGGTAACAGATTGTGAGAACACGTGACAGCTTTGCGTCAAGTTGAAGCTGAAAGCCATGAAGTGAGATCTCGTGCGTTCGAGTAGAATATTAAGATTTAATTCCGACGTTCCAAGTGTTAAGAAAACGTATTCTTCTCTTTAAAAAAAAGAAAAAAAGAAATTAGTCTCTGCTAGTTTCGATAAAACTTTACGGTTCTCTCGCCTCACATGCATGAACTATTTTAATTACCTTTGAATTTGCTCTTTTGACACGACGTGATAGAAAATTCTTTGATGGAATTTAAATTTTTTCCCAAAAGAAATTGTAAAAAAACGAAGTATTAAAATGCTCGAATGCTTTTTTCGTTGAGTAAGTTGTTTCTTCTAACATTTCCTGAAAATAATATTATTTCATGTAAAATAACAAGGAAAAATGATTTCTAAGAAATATTTATTTCGATGGAGGTACCACTAATAACAGATGCTCGCACCTTTAAAGACTGAATTAGGCAAAAATTAGAAAAGTTTTCTTAAAAGAAGCAAGTTTTAAGTCGTGAAAGTGGTACACATACTTTAATTACGTAAGTAATAACTTTGTATTTTGTTAGAGGAAAACAAATAAGTGAAGCAGAAAAATTTGTATTAGAACTAAATGTTTGCTCTCGTGAACGTTATCTGGAATAAATATTTAAAAATGTGTGTGTACTATCCTGATTTATCCCTACTTTAACTTATATTAGCTAACGTAAAATTTTCACAAATTAAGACAAAATAAATTTCGCTCATTGAACTTCATAATAAAGCTAGTAAAATAATAAGTACTGTTTATTTTAAAACATACTTCGTCCATTGATAATTTTAATCTCTTCATAAAAAATATTAAGAAGAAGTTTTTTTTTCAAATTTTAATGTAATTACTGTGCCAAAAATTATAAAATTTGTTATAATTTTGCGTCGACTTTTCCATAATTTATAAATTTAAGTAATATTTTAAGCTTGTAAATAAAGAAAACAAAAAAAAGGAAAGAAATTTGAAAACTGAATTTAAAAATGTTTTAACTGGGTTTTTAATAATAAAATTGATTCAAATACTTTAAAATATTCTTGTGATTTTCATATGAATCATTCTTTCTAAATACTTTAATAAATTATTTTGTAAATATTATATGGTCTTATTGGTTTGCTTAAAATTCTGAGAAATTTAAACATTTCATCAGCAAGTGGGATCTGAACTTATGAGCTAACATAATGCAGCAATAAATTGAAGACAAAAAACTTAATTATGCACCCATAAGTTTGTCAATGAAAGATGATAAAAATCATCGTACACGAATTTATCATCTTGATGATGATAAAGTTTATCGATGTATTTATTAAATGCAGTAACACAAAGAAATGTTTTATAAGGTTGAGCTTATATATATATGATTTTCATAATTCAGAAAGGGATATAAACAGAAATCAGCTAAAGTAATTTTGATCGGTGTCTTCAAGCGGTAGTGTATCGACTTTTCATGGATCTGCAATTACTATGCAAGACCATTGAGGGAATTATGTTGTTTACATTCAACTAAGAGTGGAGTTTTGATACCATTAATAAAAATTTAAGCCTTTTCCTTATATTGATAAATATATTATAAATGCGGAGTTGATTTTAAGACTTCAAATATGAAATTTTCTTTCATCAGGTTCATTTTAAATTTTCTCTTCATAAATGTTATCTTATTTCTATGACTTAAAAATTCATGAAAAATGCAGCCAAATACACGATATTTTTATCAGTATTTTTTGGGTACTGTACATGAAAAAAATATCTATAGCGGCAAAAATGATACCTTGTGGATCAGAAAATTTTATTGTCTACATCAGTCAGAGATAATTAATTTAAATCACATCTAAAATAAAAATTATTATAAATATTTTTACAAAATACTGGATTGTAAAAATCAGTTGCTATAAATTTATGCTATAATATTGCAAAATTGTAACTAATTATTTTATTTTTAATCTATATTATAAAACAAAGTTTTCAAAACAATTAAACTATTGTAGAATAATATCGTATGTTACTTAAAGAAAGGTTTAAAAACAATGAACTATACAATTTAATATAGTGGGAAAAATGTCAAGCATTAAAGTTTGGAAATAACATGGAAAAATATTTTTATACATAGTATAAACTCATTTGAAATTGGTATAAGAAATTTTTCCTTTTTTAATGAGCAACATTTTAGAATAATAAAAGAAATCTATCAATGAATAAAGAAATACAAGAAAAATACTAAATATTTATGATTTATGACTTAAAAAAGAAATTTATTATCTTCAATGAGAAAACTAGGAATCGAAAATGACAATTGTGACAGAAAAACACATGGATATTATTACAAGCCTAGTGCAAGCTAGGTATATGCATCATTTGAAAACTGATTAAAAAGGACCAAAAAACCACCTGAGTTCTCTTTGTGAAATATTGAAAAGTAATCAAATAATACAAAGTATTTGCTTCAGAAAATATTAGGTTGGGGAAAAAGAAATCCATTATTTTTACGTGAACTTTATGTAACTTCTTTTGGATTCACTTTGTAAAAAGGTTTAAAACAGCTTTCATGTAGATATTTAGGTCTTGCGCGTTACGACTGCTGACATGGGGTTAACTTCGATCATTTTTGATATTTTATAGACATTTTCGACGATGCTGTATCCACATGCGAAGTGTATCTCTAACATCAAAAATACCCGAACGGAATCGACGAAACAAAAATTGTACGTAACTGGTTGTTGCAGTCTTATATAGGACGATAAACACCTTTCACAATTTCAGCCACCTTGTTATCTTTTTTGCCGTTACAAGAGAAAAATGAAAATGTATCGAATTTTCTGTTTGTTGTCTTCCATTTTTAAAACCTTGTACTCGTAACTGAATTAATCAAACAAAAAACCGCAAGAGGGTATTTTAGTGTCAAATGTCACCTTTCCAACGAGCATAAATCTGAAATTGTTTGATAGATACCTGACGAGACATCGATCACTACAGACGTCTACCGAAAAGATAATGGTTTACTTTTTCCCCAAACTAATATATATTGCTAAACTGTTTCTTTTTCAAAAAGCAATAGTTGTAAATACATATTATTTTATATTTTTATTAGTGTTTGTTGAATCAAGCAACTTGAATTAGCTATCTTGTTGCCTAAATGCACTGTTTGATGGATATTTAGAAAAGAGAAAAAAGTGCGTACGAAAGAAATCCGGATACGTAAGTAATATAATTTCTCATATAGAATTTTGTGAAAATACGTTTATAAAAATGACAAATGGAAAGTTATCCTAATAAAAGTTATTATTTAAGAATCGTGATAAATAATTTCACTAATCTACAAAGTTTCAAGTTGCATTCTCTTCCTATTATGACGCATATCAGCTATATGACAGTTATGCATATTTATCAGTATTTATAACTGTCCAATTTAGGTTAAATCTAAACAGTTTCATAAACTTATTTTATTTACATATTTGTACGATCATAAATTGTTTTTTGACAACTCAATGACATTTTGAAATAATTCATTTCAAATTCATATCTTGCAATACTCAGAAAATTTTACAACTTGATTAAATATATATCTTTTTAAAACCTGAGAAAAATAAGAATATTTAATAAATTCAAAAAAGAATTTTAAAAAAAATCTTATTCGGTGAACGTTTGAAATATTAAATATTTTTCTCAAAGATCGTGAAGTAGAAAAAATATATATATATATATAAAAGATATACAATTAAATGAAGCTCTTATGATTCGAAAATTGCGTTATATTGAAATAAGAAAGTAAATACTAAAATACGATCAAAATTTACTACTCATAGTATAAATTTTGATGAATAATTCGACTCATATTCTGTCATACTGAATATTATGAATCTTTGTAAAGTTTTTAAACTTTCTATTTGTTTCTATACTGCTCGAAAATAATATAAAAAATATATAATAAATATCATATTTTTAAAATCAAAAATAATACATTATTTAAAGAGCTTCATTAGTAAATTAGTGAATTA
This sequence comes from Latrodectus geometricus, assembly GCA_026290005.1. NCBI lineage: Eukaryota > Metazoa > Arthropoda > Arachnida > Araneae > Theridiidae > Latrodectus > Latrodectus geometricus. Next base: position 297,995 of record JAPDSC010005659.1, read on the forward strand.
CAAAAAAAGTATTTCTTCTGAACGATAGCATCTTTTTCTAAAAAAAGAAAAATAACGTAGAACGAAACCAAATGAAAATTCCTCATTTCTCAATTTCTTTGAAATTCTCTTCGTATCAGTGGGTGATTAATCTTGAAAGTAATAAAATAACTTGTGTTATTTATATAGGCAATTTGAGAATGATTAATCGTCTGATTTACTAGAAAAAAAACATTTTTTAAAGGTTTGATTAAATTAAGTGGGGATTTGCCATTTTCTAACAATAATTTAAATAATATGAAATTCATAACTTTTTCTAAAAGTATTGAAGAAATTCATTAGAAAATTATAAAAAGTCTTGTAAATATGTAGTTTTTTAAGATTTACAAAAATAATTTTTGTCAATATAAAGGATAAGGAAGTTATTCATGTCTGTAATATAAAAAAAGAGACTATTAGTTTGCTTTTTTATATTATAGACATTTGTAAACTGCAGCTCCAAGATGTCTTAAAACTAATAAACTAATATTCTGGGAAACAAACTAAATTACGTTTTTAGGTAGTAAAAACACTTAATATATATATATATATATATATAATATATATATAATATATATATATATATATATATATATATATATATATATATATATATATAGGTTGGTGGATAAAACACTCAACAGTTTTGTAGGTAACACATATTTATATTGTTTAGCAATAAATCTGCTATAATATCAATATTGAAAAGTATTACTCATTTTTACAGTTTATTGTTTATTAACTGCAGCTATTCAAGGAATGAAGTTTCACTTTCAAGTTCTATGACATCATACTTTGTAATCAAAAGGTTAAAAGGGAAAGCACTGTTAGTTAACTATAGGTGCTAGTTCAACTAAACACTTAGGGAAGTGATCATTCATCCTCTAGAACACGTTAGGCGAACATTCCTGACAGTCCCATTTGCGCCAATTAGAACACTCTATTCAATGACACGCTAATAAGTGAAAACATCAAGACCACCCATTTGTCTTATTGCTCAGGAAATAACACTCGTAAAGTACACTTAAGGGTTATAATGTATACAAATAGTCCTTTGACTTCGATCAACGTAAGGATGCAAACATTTCCTTTGACATATTTTAATGAAAAGTTGCTTATGAAGTGAAATTAATTCTATGAGTACAATCTCTTTAAATCTTAAAGCATTTCAAACTAAAGTATTGCTTTAAATTTTTAAAGTTAAGCAAATGTCATTTATCAAGGATTTCTTGTTGTTTAGTATTTGGATTGCATTCTTCAAACTGGAAGATTCCTGGTTTAGTTCTTTTTACTGTTAAATAATGGGAGATGTATTTTCTGTTTTCTAAGTGTGGTGTCTTAGAATTGATCCTTAGACACTTATTGCTTTTGCTTGAGATATGGGAATACGATCTTCAATCTATCAAATGTTTTTTCATAAAATAAAAAAAAGTAATAGTTAATCTTTGCAATAACTTCCATCATATAAATTAACCCTTTTATGTTTTAAGCCCACTGTTTAGTTCACCTTAATTAATATGCTCTTTATTTATATGCTCATGATTACCGATTACGGGAAAGAATGTGTTAATCAAAGAGAAAAATAATTTTTAACACATCTTTCTCTCTCAACTTGAGTTTTAAAAAGGTTATTGTGAGGTGAATAGATCGCATTATTATACAATTTATTTACTTTTGTGTTAGGAAACATGATTTTCAGATTGAAAATATTGTGTATACTCAAAAGTTGATCATGTTTCTATAAATAAAAATGTAGACTGAATAATTCATACCAACTAGCCTTTAAATTATAGTTAATTAGAATTGAATATTAATTGTTAATTTTAGTGAAAAGTTGTGCGGCTAACTCATACGCCACTTATGAGGAATTTAATAAAATTGACTATTAATCGATGTTCATCGATGAATATTAAATTGCTCATGGAAAATAACATTTCTCATGATACTCATAAATCTCAATTGTTCAGTGTACTCAAATATGAAATATCTTAGTTAGTAAATAATAAATACCTTAGGACAGATTTTTGCAAAGTTCAGTCAGTGCAAAAATATCTTTTACGCTGATTTTGCATGAAACAATGATAAAATTTTTAACTAAACCAAAATAAAATAATATCTTAAATAAAAAAATTGTCTGCTATAGTTGGAAATTAACATAGCTCACGTTCATGTTGCTCTTATACAGGTAAACACTTAAAGAATAGACATGGCTGCGTAAAAGTGTGACAGCAGTAATCTCTTCTACAAGAAATTCATAGATGGAATACAACCTTTGTAAGAACAATGTATAAGAATAAGAAAAATGCTTGGATATCTATCACAAAAGTTCTTAAAACTGTTTTAGATTAAATGCATCAACATTTACGTGTTTACATTGCAACGAAAACTGAGTTGATAAAGATGATTGTCATACTACTAATTAAAAAATTTAGCTGCCAGGAAATTGTCAGAGAATAATATTCAATAAAAATATCCTGTTTAGAAGCAGAGGACAAATCATGTATGTGGAGAAGTGAGAACATTGCTTTTAATGAATATTTATATTACCCATGTATATAAGTATTCTTATAATTATTAGAATTTTCTTGGCTTGGTATATCAATCAGAATATTATCATGTTTTGGAATGCTGTCTACTATGATAGCAAGTTTTCTCCAGCCGTCTTCAAATACTGATTTATCAACTCAACGATAAATTAATAAGTTCTTGCGGTCAATTATATTTCACGGAAACTTGGAACCACTTTCAAATAAACAATATTATATTCCATACACGATTCTGATACCATTGATTTGTCTACGTATTGTTCTCATATACATGTTTGTCAACATGGTCTTCAAAGCTTTCACCAATCAGAAATATATAGAAATAATCTGACCAAAGTCACCTAGCTTTAAAACAATATGCATAGTAAAACAAGATACTGAATAATTATTAATCCTTAATTAGACGATTAAAATCATTCATAACTATCTATTGTTTTATATATCATTACATTCCAATTTATAATAACTGCCAAACTTTGTAAAATCTGAAATAATATGAAAAAGATTTTTAATTCTATACTATGGAAAGGATCAATCTATGTGAGATCCGAAAATTTAATTTAATGGTAAAAATTTTATGGGTAAATGTAGTTAATTACAACTTAAAATGCAGGAAAACTTAATTTTAGAATATGAATATTTAACAGCAAATTTTGTAAAACTTTTCAAAGATGAAATTTTCTTAAAAAAACTATTTTTGTAAAATTCTAAATTACTTTTATGCAATTATTAAGCTTGAAGACAATTGTAAGCATATACAGTAAATCGCATTTATTACTTATTCAAAAACATAAATGATTTTTATTAATATACTATAAAAGTATTGCATACATTAGTAATAAAAAATGTATTGTAAATCTTATTTCTTTTTCCATGTCTTAAAATGCATGATATAAAAATGTTCCATTATAATTAAATTGATGCAACTATTTTTTTATGTTTGTCAATAGTAATATTCTCCAGTGAAAATGTAACTAAAACGAAATAAACCATTTTGCTAATTCCGATAGATAGCTAAATATACTTATAATAATCTCAGATTGATTTCGTGTTTCCAAATTATCGGGACAATGATTTTTAGTTGATGATATTCAGCTGTAAGGCAGAGTGAATTCTTTTCGTCTATATTTCATCCCAGAGTCATTGACTAATAAAAGAAAACCTCATAATAGCTCTGGATGTTGATTACAAAAGTGAAAAATAAGAATTATTGTTCCTGAATGTTTTTTTTATTTTTATAAGAAAAACATTTCAGAAATGTTTTTCTCATAAAAATAAAAAAACATAAAAATACATGGTTTTGTAGAAGTTCAGAAGTTCTCATGCAAATAGAAGATGGATTTTTAATAGATAATAAAGGATATTGATTCACATAAATTTAATTTAACCAGTTCAATTAATTATATAGCATTTTTTAATATTTTACTTTCAATGCCAGAGTTTTCAAAGAGCAGAAAGAAATTTCAAAATTGTTTGTAATTAAAAAAATGAAAATTGTCTTCTTGAAGTTCTAAAGCTACATAATTTATAGCGATTATGAAATGTTTAATGTAAACAGACTGTTTTTATAAGTATTCACTTTAAAAAGTAAATAATAAATATATTTTTTGCATATTATCGAAAAAGAAATATAATTTAGCAAATCAATAATTATTTAAAACAATATGATAGTCAATAAGAAATAGGATACATGTTATAGACTTAAAAATGCCACTAAATTGCGAAATCTCAACGAAAAAATAGACTAAAATAATTTCTAAAAACAGGTATAACTCAGATTTGCCTCACTATACTCTGATAGTTAACAATTCACCTACATTTTTACAACAAAAATGTTTAGTGAGTTTAAGATCTGAAGTTCCCAGGGAAGGTTGTTAGCTTTATCCTGACAAAAGAGAACTGGACTTTCAACAGGTGTTTTTTTAATAACATTATTAATTGGGGTTTGTTTTTGTACATTTCTTAGACATTATGCTGTAGATAACCTAATATTGAAATACTATAGTAAGGCATTTTAATATCCCTCCAGTATTACAGTTTTTCGGTAGAAGTTTTACAGAGAGTGTATTATATTCATTTGCTGCAAAGGTGGAAACTGTAAAAACTACCAAGCGGTTACCCTAGTGCATAAACATTCAGAAAGCAGAAGTGACACAAATACCCCCTGTTGCTCAACAGTGACTGGGATCAAACCCAGAACATTCAGTTTTGAAGAACATAATCTATCACTAGGATTCAATAAATCCAGGTAGAAGTTCTTTGTTCGTATTTAAGTTGTTTGCGCATGAAATATGACCTCACCCTATTTAATTATATAGTTATTACCATAATTAAGCTGCCTCATTACCGATAAAAGCAGATACGTTTTACTAAATCTTTTATTTATCTTAATATTTTACCCCCATTTCCTAAATTCCTCACTTTTTTCAGCCAAGAAATTTTCATAATCCTAAGCATCGTTTTTATAATTGCAAAATTTCTCTTAAAATGACAGTATTTCCCCGATGTTATTTGTGCTCATCGTATAAACATTTTACTAAAACAATCTTTTCTTACAGCATTACAAAATAATTTTATACAGAAAATCAATTCTTAAAGAAAAGAATTTTTTTTTTTGAAATCGGAACTATAAAAGAAAATAAGAATGTAATGAGAAATAGGAATTATATGTTAGTATATGTGTGTCAAAATATTGGAAAAATATTTAAATAACAAAAAATGGGGATTAAAATATAATATCTTTAAAAAATCATTTTAATATTTTACAAATAAAAAAGAAAAGTCAGAGTCGTATTTCCTTAAATGTTATTTTTAAAATGATACTAATGTGAATATAATTGGTAAGAATAAAACTCCTTTCATTCTAATATTCCAAAATATATCATTCAGTAACTTGTTTAATAAACTAATTTTTAAAGACTAAAGAAAATGCAACATTTCCTTGATAGTTTATCTATTAAACAAAAATATTACTACAGTAATATTCATGAAAATTTTCATGATAACAATAGCAGAATTTTGAAATGTTTTTCAACAAGTTCTGATCATCATAATTTGCTAATATCGGTAAATAATAAGTCTATAAAAATCACTATTAAATATGCAAATATGATACTCGAGCTCGACTCTTTTGTCTGCGTTAATAACATTAATAGAAAAATCAAAGTCTGCATTCTATCCTAAAAATTAAAAGGATACTAAATTTTATCATGGAAAATACTTCAAAATTTATATAGTTTAAATATTCATCCTACTGAGGTAGTGATCCTTATTTTCCAAACATATGTTTTAATAAATTTACGCTTTTTAATATACATAGAAACATTGCTTTCAAAGATTCGCTTTCGAACATTGATTTTCAAAACTCTATTTAGTTCCTTTTCTAAGACTATCAAAAAATCTGGTTAGTTGTCTTTTCGTATTCTAATTTGGTTAAATTTATGAATTTTTTTAGTTTATAAAATGCAAATGAAGTAAAATTTGGTAAGTTATCTTTTCGTTTACTAATTCTGCTACATAAGTAAAATTAGGATCATCAACTTTATCCAAAAATTCCAAAAATTTAATTCTTGAAATAGTTTAAAATAAGTTTCAACAAATGGGGTGGGTTTGGGTATGCTTTTTATATATTTCAGAACTGTAAAATAGCTTCCATGTATTCTATGCAAAATAACCACTTGTGTTATTTCCTTAGCAGCTCAAAATATTTTGATGATTTAACGTATTTTAATACGTTAAATAATCAAGAAGTTATTTTTCGGTGATTTGGTTAATAACGAGAATTCTCATTTCTATATCTTAGATATCTCGAAATAACATTTTGCTACTATAAAATTTAGTTTTTTAATAAAAATAAATCAATATTAATGCTGACGTATTAGAAAAAGTGTAATAACAGGGATATGCCATTATTTATGCCTTAAGCTTTGTTTATCTGTGATATGTCATAAATATTTTACTTTCACTATTTTGAAGCGAATAAATATGCTTCAAAATGTGCACTAAGAATTACATATCCATTTAAAATTTTGAACCGTTTTATGCTGTCTTCCATTTTTCAATTAACCAACAACAGTATATTTTGTATAAATGCAGTAAAAAATGCTTTCTTGATTTTCCAACTACTAAAATATAGTCTCCAAATGACAAGAGTTGTAAGATTTATTGGAAAATCATATTTTGTGATATCAATCAAAAATTAAATATAATAATTATTTTTCCAAAAGTATGTTTAAGCGAACAAGAAAGATAAAATCATCAGAGCTTTCTCTCAACTCAATAAGTCTTAAAATTTTGTTTAAATAAAAAAGGTGTTTAAAAAGATTTAGTGATTGATAAGATTACATGTTTAATTTTAATCTTTTTCAATTATTTTCTTCGAGGTTAATTAATTTATTACTATTTCAAACTGCTTAATTATTTCTCGACATTTTTATCTTACAATAAAAATATACAGTATTCCATATCAGAGTTTTTCAATGACTGTTTTCACTTTTTTAATGATAAATGCGCAGTTTCTATTGCTCAGATGTTTAAAAATTGTATAAACCATTATCATGCGAAACGCTTCAGTAAAAAAAATTGCATTTTCATAAAAAGTACGGATTTTAACTTTTAATGCTTTTCGTTTCACCCAAAACTCCTTTTCCATGAAAAATCATTTAGTGTTTGTTATTATATTCAGACGCAAAAACCTCATATACAGTTCAATTGCATTTACAGTTCCATTATATCATATACAACTCCATTTTCCTGACGAAGAAATTTTCCAAATTATATAATGATTGAATCAGAAAATTCTAAGTCACTGCTTAAAACTAAGAGATTATTTGTTTCTATACTTTTGATAATTTTTAATTTCCTTAAGTTACATTTTTGATGTTTAATGTGTATAACTGACAAACTCTGTTTTCTATTGCTGTGCATATTGCTTCCTAAATTGATGAAATTATGTTGAAAAATATTTTTAATGTTAATTATTATAAAGATTTTTCTATTTTTAAATGGAAAAAGTGTCTTAACTCTAAACAAGCATTTTATTTTTGATCTCTCAATGATAAATTTCTGTTAATTCTACATAAGGTAATGTATAAATTATATACATATGGTAATGCATAAAGTACTTTAAATATGTGTTATATATAAATACAATTCTATATGGGATCATTTAAAAATTTACATTTTGCAATTTTTTACGGAAATGTTACTGATATTTTTGTAACCGGAGTTTTATACCTGTGATTAATACTTAAAAAGATATTCATTGGACACTGTTAATGATATTCAAAACACACAAATATTCAAATTATGATACTGCATTAATATGCCTTTATATATAATGTATATTTTTATTTCATACATAATGTATCCACATTATGCATTTATTGCTATGTATATTATATTATTAGAGCCATGGCAAATCCTGTATATGTGATATGAACTGCATGTGCATAATTTGAAATTTGAAATTATTTGATATTTTTATTATTTTTAGACGCAAGAAACATAAATTATTACAAACAAAGGGATTAAATATTAAAATCAGCGATAAAAAAGACATCGTCATTTTATAATTATGTGATGAATTAATTACTTAGATTGGATTGAATTTTAAAGTTATTTCATACACATGAAGATAATAATCTAAACCATACTTAAAGTTTAAGTGTAATTTTGAGCCGCTATCCAAACCCAAGATGGGAATTGAATCTTCGAAATCATGGAAGTCTGAATTTCTTTCAGATTCTAATTCAGAATATAAGTAATTCAAAACACGAATTGATTAAGAAAGTAAATCATAGTAAGATTTCCAACATTGAAGTCTAAATAATGCTATGCTACTTATTTATTTTCCCCTCCTTAATAGACTATTTTCAAACCATAATGAAAAGAAAATTTAAGTTACTGCTTTTGAAATAAACAATCAAAATTTTAACTATTATCTGCATTTTTTTAAAGCACAATTAATATAAAAACTGCCTTCGTAGTAAGACAAAACCAAGTAAACCAGCATTTTTGTCAGAAAATGCAAAAATGCTATTAATTCAAATAAATGCATTTCAATGATGTAAAATATTTATTTATCAAAGGTGGGCAGCAATGAATTTTTATTAGAAATAACTATTTTTCAGCTAAAAATATTCAAAACACATAAACTACCGTCGTAAATTTACGCTAAAAGAGTTATGATTGAAAATCTCCCCTTAAAAGGAAAGACGATCACACATAAACTTCTTATCTCCGTTAAACACCTTTGTGCATCTTCTTTTTCGTTTCTAGTTACCCCATCAGCTTCATAACTGTTTTCGCTTCAGCTCCTGTGGTGACGTCCTAAACAAGTGATAAAAATAACTATACATAAGTACTAGAGACGACTTGTAGCCTGTAGTACCGTCATCAGATACTTTGTCATGGAGTATCCTTTACTGTAGATTAATGTCGGAGCAGTGTCTTGGTTGACAGAGCTTTAAAAGGGTTATAAATTCTGAAGTCATTTAAAAAATAGAAAATTAAAGGTTGTTATTGTCAGAAACAGCTGATAACCCCTCACATGTTGGTGGAAAAATTCAAAAACATTTAATGCATCCAAGGAAGCTTATAGAACAGGGGGAGAATTACACTTGTAAATAGTGTGGTATAAATTTTTTTCTTATCAATAATATTCAAAAATATGAAAATAATAAAAATTCCGAATATTATCATGTACTTTAATTTTTTGTATACAAGTTTGTATTTTGAGCCTGAACTAGTTTTAAAATTGTGCTCTTCACAGTGAAAGGTCCTGGATTCCGTCCCAGCCATAATATAATTGTGGCAGATATATGTTGCGTTTCTACTTTTTTCATACATGCTTTTCGAGTTGAGTACTTGAAAATCTTCCAGGTTTATTACCTTATGAAATCTGAATATGGTCCCCTGGTAATTTATGTGCAGGAGATAAAAGTAATTAAAATTTTTTTTATGTTTTAACACTTTCGATTACACAATGACGAATGTTTTATATATGATAAAAATATAAAATTTTCACAATGGGCTTTTAATTAAATTATAAATTTTATTAACCATTTATGTGCATTATTTCCCTATAACTTTGCGGTAGAAAGGATACTAGAAAAACAGAATTAAATAATATATTTTACGTTCCGAGAATTTTTGAAACGTACTCCTCATTAGTACAATTACAAGAGCACACATGTATAACATATTTAACTACGCACTAAATTATACAACCATGAAAATATATATAGTATGACAAATAAGGGATTATTTGCTATATAAAATGCTACGGAACACATTAAAAGACTTGAGCTTATGTCATACAGAGAAGATAACACCGAACGTGCTAGATATAATAGGGGAGAAATTAATGTCAATAGCCAACAGTATCATTTGCTAAGATTATCAGTATTTTGAGCATCAACAACAAGAGAGGGTATCTATCAATTTCAATCATTAAAACCAAAAACTTATGAATTTTATTAAAAATATTTTGTTGAAGAAATTTTTAATAAGAATTGAGAAAAAGATAGAAATAAAAATATCCACATGCAACATAAAAAACAGTTTTATAAGCTTAGATTTACAGAAACAAGTTTTGAAAAACTTAACTATAACCTCAATAGAAATCAGAAATAAGCACACAATATTCGCATTTCATAATTTTAATATATTCCTGTTAATAATATTGCGTAAATATTTTTGAATTACATTGCTTTAGAACTTTATCAAGAGGCTACTAATGAATATTTCTAGAGTTCATCATCGGTAGTTTAATGGACATGTTTAGAATAAGGTATGCAACTAAATTCAAGAGCTTTTATCCTAATATATAGGTTTAATAGCAGAACGGATTTAGAATAGGTTATTCAATATCCGCAGATCCAGGATATATCAACGCTTATGCGATTTCAGATGATACAACCACTGAAACGGATAATATTGCGTAATTGTATAATAAGAATCAAGTGAAGTGAAATAAGTACTGAAGAGTTAACACTCCTTACAAAAATATTTTTTAATGAAATAGCATTTGGATTTAAGGCAATTATATATTTTGTAAATTCATATTTAACATACCATATAATTACTTCAATATATATATTTAAGTTTCATCACCAGGAAAATATTTCGTTTAATCAGAATATTTCTTATTCTTTGATCGTGAAAGCAAAAACATTTTTAAATTCCCATTAAAAGCATTCAAATCTCATTTTAAAAAACGCAAATTGTGTAATAAAGCGTAGGTTAATGATTTCACCAAAAAAAAATAGATTTTCATACTTTAATTTGTCTGTTAAATTTAGTTTTCTAAGAATAATAACTTGCAATTTTTTCAATTGCTATCAGTTACAAGATATCCTAATTTCAGCCTAAATTTGCCCTGCTGATAAGGAAAAGATGAAAATTTATTGGCTTGTAACCCCTGTAAATTTTAGTTCAACTATTTATTTATTTTCTTTTTTATTTAAGGCAAGAATATTCGCAGAAAATCTGAATCAACTTTAAACCATTAGTTTCAAGGAACAAAACATTTGCGGTGAAACTAAATTTTCATGTATTTATGAAAAGACATAGGAAGTTATTCATGAAAAACAATAGATACTTGAAAACATGTAACAAAAAAAGTTAGTATCTGCATTGCGAAATTCTCCAAATATTATTGGTAATGGTGGCGCAAATACAGGATTTACCAACATCGTACATAATTTCGTACTTTTATTATTATTTTGTTTGTTGTAAACTATATCATGTTATATATAAGATAAATATCTAAATTCCATTTACTAAATGAAAGGAATGATCAAAACTCATCACATTTATAGGATAATAATCTTCTCTCTGATGTCCGTTTCTTAAGATATATATATATATATATATATATATATATATATATATATATATATAT
>JAPDSC010005659.1:309473-324459 GCA_026290005.1 Latrodectus geometricus
TATATATATATATATATATATATATATATATATATATATATATATATGTGAGTGTGTGTGTGTGTGTGTGTGTGTGTATCTATTGATTTATATATTCATGAATATAATACAATTTGTGTGTGTGGAGCTTCTGTATAATGATACCCATAAAAATAATAGTAATGATTGTTTTCTTTCTTTAATTCGTTTACAAATTTTCCTTTCTTTGAAGCGCTTACAAAAAGAAGTAACATTTGAATTTCAAATTATTTAAATAATATCATAATTTAAAAATTTTGTAAATTCTTAATTCACGTTTTAAACGTAAACGGGTACTAGAAATTCAATCAATTGAAAGTTTCAATCAATGTTTACCTTATTATGTGTGTGTAGACAATTATAAATTAAACCTAAGAAATATGTGTAAATAAGGAAATCAGATTTAAGCAAACACACATAAGTTGAAATGTCATATTTCATTCCAATAAAAACACCTCTTTTGGAAAAAATAAAGTAAAAAAAAAAAACTCTAAAAGGGGAACTAACTCTAATAAATCGAATTCGCCAAACATCTGGTATTGGTTCTTTTCAATTATAATCTTTTTTTTATTACCAACATATGCGTTTTTATATCGAAATGCTGAGTGTATGAAGTAGGGGACTTTAAAATCGGGAAAAAGAGAATAAAATAAAAAAGAAGCGATATCTGGTTGGAGTTCTAAACCTGTTCAGCCATCGGTTCGTGAAATGCTTTCCAAATAACTTTGGAAATGACACTTCGGCTGGGGAGAAGTTAAAGCTTGAGGAGATAAGATAGTACCCAACTTTGTTTGCCGGGGTACTTTTTTCCCGACATATGAGGTGAAGAACTCTTTGAGATGTCGGGAAAAGGAAAACCCGGAGTCCATTTCGGAGTTATTTCCTTTCCCGTTTTTCTTTTTTGTAGCACTCAATCATTAAGAAGGACATCTGGGAGTTTGCAGGAATCTCAGCTTTTAAAATATTGCCAGTTATTCTTCTCTAAAGCTTTATCTATATTTTTGAATGTTTAAAACCCTTTTGTAAGAGAAAAATATTTGTCAACTCTGTCATTACATTTTCTTGAATATAGTTTGTAAGTGTCCGTTATTTAGAATTACAAATTTCTTCTATGCGTACATAATTCTTGAATGTATATTGAACCCTGATATTGTCTCTAAGTGATTTATAAGTTTTCCGTTTTTTTTAATTAAAAATATTGTTAACAATTAAAAATTCTTTCTAAAATAAAACATAAGAAATATTTTCTCCGGAAATAAGTTTAGGAAGCTGTTTTGCAATGATACTGCATATATTAAATTCAAGATAGCAATTAAACTTAAACACACATAAAAATAACTAAACGTTAAATAAATATTTTTATTTTATGTATTAAAATATGGATAAAGATAATACAAATTTATATGAAATTGAATCATTTTCGTTTGTACAAATATAAGAAATTGAATGATTGATTGATTGGGTTTTATGGCGCAAGGTCCAAGAAAGGACATGCTACGCCAACTAAGAAATTGAAAGACTACAACAATACTTAAGTGTCTATGAAAGAAAGCATATTGCATTTGAGCAAAATATAAGTCAACATTAGGATATGTGTGAATTTAATTGAATGTTTCTTCACAAACTATTTAAATCAGTATATGTAAATTGCTTTCAGTCCTAATGATGTGTGCAATGTGTATTTTATCCCATAGACCACAGGAACATTAAAGATATTTCACAAATAAACCATATTATGCTTCTGAAAAAGGCAAATTAAAATTTATGCTTATTATTTTCAGTTTAATTTTATATGGATTGGCTTGAATAAGTTTTTCTGTCTTGATGTTCTTCGGCTTCTTATATCTGTGTCAGCCATTCATATTCAGATAGTTTCCCTTGATATCACCGGATGTCTTGAAGATGGTAAATTACGTCAACGGATTTTTATTGACGTTGTAGATAATGGACTGGCCACTTTTAACATTGCATGATTTTCGCACTCACTTGTGTTCCTGGGACTTTTGCGATGGTAGATTATTGCTTCCATGATTCATTGTTACCAACACTAAGCAATTACCATATCAGTCCAAAGATGTGGGGACTAATATTCCTATTTAATCTTCCTGCACCTCTGAAGCCAACTATATACCCCATCTAAATGTCCAAAATTATTACTCCTCAAAATGATTGTATTGTCAATGATTACTCCTCAAAGATATTTCTATTACATTGGAGACATAATAGGTAACAGGGAAATCTGTCGTATTAGATGGGTAATATTGTTCGTCCATTTCAATAGATTTGTTTGAATAACCATATGATAGGAAAAACAATATTTTCAAACTCTCCCAGCTTCGCATCTCATATGTGCATGGTGTACTTACCCTTGTTTCACGGGCATCGAAATTTAAAGCATTTACAAATCTCTCGCCAGACTACTTTCCTGCCAAATTTCATGATAGTTTAATTTCTTCTCAGTACGTATGTTTAAGAGTCATATTTGAGAGCTTTCCTATTTCCTTCTTTACAAGATGTGAATATGATCTATTAGTAGCAGAAAATACTCTGAAAGTAAAATTTTGTCTGTAGGATATACTTACAACAGCATTCATTAAAATGTTATGTTATCCATCATTAGGTGTTAATCAGCATCATGTGTTTATCTTGAAAATGTATATATATATATATATATATATATATATATATATATATATATATATATATATATATATAGCTTATCTTCAGTTTTCGACGTCAAAAATATTCCACGCACAAGTCATAAATTGATTTAAGATGTGTTAACATGAAGATCTTTAATTGGATGAAGAGAATGACACCTTAAAAAATAGCTTAATGTCTAATATGAGGTATAATTACCTTAATTACAACAATCTAGCAGATAGATAATATTTAAATAAATTGGAAAGTGAACATTTTTAGTTTCATTCGTAATGCTAAAAGGTACAATTCTAAACTGTTATGAAAGAAATTTTGCAAAAAGCTTTTCAGCTATCAATTTGTTAATAACATAATTAAACAACTATCAGTAAACAAAATTATTCCCTGCTTTATAATAAACACTTAAAGAAATATTGTGTAATATTAATTTTTCATTGAACCATGTGGCACTTTGTGGTCAACCCCTGATGTGTATTAGCAAGTTCTCAGTGAAAAATGTGTTTGATATATATTCCAATTTCATGTCGTGGCGTAGGTGAAAGATTTATCGTTACCAAAAAAGCAAAAATAAATTCCAACCTAGTGAGATGGATACAAAAATAACGCGTATTAATTTATTATCCGAATCTGTTACAGCGTTCTATTTCTCATTGAGTCTTGAAGGGAAAGAATAAATAATCACGGTTAACACAAGCTTTTAAATCAGAAATAATCAGTATTTACCATTCAGTCTCTGAAAGAAAACTACCGCAAAATCATCAAGATATCCAAGTAGTGTGATTATGAGAGAGCTGGCGCAGTGACGTTTAGGCCATAAGCCCGCCCCATAAAATCCCCACCCACTTTTAGAATCAATGGTGTGAAAGCCACCCATTAAATTCCAACCCCCTTTTAAAAACAATGGTGTGAAAGCCACCCATTAAATTCCAACCCCTTTTCAAAAAACAATGGTCCCCAACCCCTCCATTAAATTTCCACCCACTTTTAGAATCAATGATGTGAAAGCCACCCATTAAATTCCAACCCCTTTTCAAAAAACAATGGCCTCCAACCCCTCCATTAAATTTCCACCCACTTTTAAAAACAATGGTCCCCAACCCCTCCATTAAATTTCCACCCCCTTTAAAGAACAATGGGGTCAGAGCCAACCATAAAAAAAACTGAACCCGCACGCCAAAAGTCGCTGACCCGGCAGGGTACCCCCTTTGGCGAGCACCCCCTTTTTCTCAGAACTTCGCAAGAAGAGAGGTATTTTAAGTATTTAAAGACAACAAATATATAAACAAAGAAATGGAAATGAATAAAAAGGAAACCCATTTGATTAAGGTATGCACTCGCATCACATTAATTTATAGCTTTCGAGCAGAACTTCAGAAGCTTCAATCGATGATACTTTCATCAATAACCCCATCTGAAACGAGAAAATTCATGGAACGCTTAGGAAATTTAGAAGATAAGTTTCAAAAAATAATTGAGAGTCTTGATGAGAGCTGAAGGAAACAATTGTTTTATGAATGTAAAATAGAAGGAAGAATCCCAAGTCTTTATCTTTTAATAGTTCGAAAACTATTAAAAAAATATATTTCCCACATGGTTCATCATTACACTTTATTCTTCATTTGTTATTGTGCAGTGACCGAGGGCTAAAGTGTTAATACCATCCGGTAATATGTGTCGCTTGTCATCCTTCCCGGAGAGGGCAATCTTATTTACTAGTATAGAGTGAAGCTGATGTTTTGTGCTTCTGATAAGATTCATGGTCCTATACTGTAGTTCCTGTGAGAACAAACAACTTTTGTAATCCTCGAAAGATATCCTATTTTTCACTACACATTTCTTAACACCCTTTGACTTTTTAATTAACTCTTTTTCAGTTTTACAAGCATACATCTTAGATCTTAAGCCAACGAACTCTTCCAAGATCTTTCCCGCATTTTCATCTTTCATCTTCCCCAAGACCTTTTTATTTACTCGAGGCATTCCAAACTTATTGTTTTCTGGATAATCTGATGTATCAAAGTAGTCAATCATTTCTTTCATATCCGCATAAAAGTCCTCGGTCTGTATATCGTAGATGTAACTGTCAGTGTCCATGTACAATAGCTTGATATCGTCCCCATATTTAGGCTTCATAACATTATAATGGAAGTCGTACATCAGATGCTTCGATAGATCTAATATACTCATGCCGACGTATATTGGCTTATTAAAGAACACTTTTGTCTTGTTCATGTGAACGGCGGCTAATCTTTCGTCGAAAATGGTCCTCCCCTTGAAGTTGGGCTTAGCAATTAACTTCTCCGCTTTCAGGGGATCACATACTAGTCTAATGTCGAGTCGCTTCCTGATATTTTCCATCGTCTTGCCAAAGACCGAGTTGTTCATAAGTTTAAAGAAGTCTTTCTCAAAGTCATTGGTTGCCTTGGTCCTCATTTCAGTGTTCAGGTCTATGTACCTCTTCAGCCAGGGAGACTGCTGAAACTCCAACACTTTGTGCACCTTTTTTATCTTCATCCCCAACTGCAACAGTTGCTTCAAAACCCTGTAATGAACCACATAATGCTCTTTGTCATAGAGGGTTGTCAGTAGTTTTGGCTGTTTTGAGCCATCAGGTATCCTGCTCTCAGGTGCTAGAGGTAGGTCTGAATGGATGTTGTGCAGATGGGTCGGGTACTGTAGGTCGCAGTCTACGATGTATCCTAAATCTGAGTCATCCGCTACTTGGGTCACATCTGACACAGTGCTCCACTTGAAGCCACCATGCGGTAGGTATTGACTCATAGCCCATCCGTAAAGGTTGTTGGCGTCAAGGTACATCAGATAGTTAGACTTCTTGTTCTCGTCATAGTCCTTCATGTACTTGTTGTTCGCCTTCCCATATCGGTTACAACACTGAGAGATGCCCCCTCTGGTCCCCTTTTCTAGCATGAGTATCATGTCATAGTCTGTCAACAACTCTAGCTCGACCTCTGTGGTTTTGAGCATGGCGTCCCACGAGAGTCCGGGCGCAGTGAAGTACCATGCAGGATCCAACTTATAGGTCTTTAGACAGACATCTCTAAAGTGTTCCATGATGTCAGCTAGGATGAGTACATCAGTCTTCACATATAAATCGGAATATTCACCCAATGTCTTAATGTTGAAGGCCTGCCATACCCTTTTGGCGTGCTCGTAGTCCTCATCCTTTATGTGCGACTCATTCAATTGGTTGTAAAAGTCTTCCTGTGGAGGCAGCTTGGTTTCTTCGCATTTGCCCCACGAGTCCATGTAATCGTACGGGTAGACACCTTTTCGGGTGACGAGATCTAGCTTATCCTTGGGGAAGTACTTAGCTGTCTCCCTAAATTCCTTTACGTTATTCGCAAGACTATCGATGCTAGCGGCCATGAACTTGAACGAGTCGACAAACCTCAACTTTATACCAGGTACCTTAACTTGTTCCCCATCGTTAACTTCTACCATCCTCGCCCCGACCTCCTTACTGAATGAAATGTACCTCTCCTCATTGTTTGGAATAACATCAATGTCTCCTTTCTCCCCACCAAGCTCCTTTATGAAGAGATGGGCATCATAGCCAGACAGGTTGTGGATAAACACCGGAATGAACGAAGGCTCTTGATACTTTAGGTTACAGAGATTGTGAGCAGGTCCTCTGTAGTTCGATTCACATTTCGCCGGATCAAGAAGATGGTCATGATCTCTGACTTTTCGAAAGTCTGGTTCATCCTTGGGTGAATAAGGGGAAGGGTTCTTCCTGATATCTCTGTCACAGATGTGGCAAACATGAGTCCTATGAAAATGTTCTTCATCTTCGGTGGTCATTTTAATGGGTTGCTTCTTATCATAAATGTTCTTTATCGCTAGCGCCTCAGACTTCACTGTCTCAAAGAACACTTTGGTGGCATCGGGTCCTCTGTACGTGATTGGTGCCTTATAGTCTGCATGTTTATATTTGATGTAGATAGTGAAGCTCATAGGCTCGTGTTTTTGATATTTATGCAAAAAAGATCTGTCTTTTGGGAGGCAACAGGTGTCTATCTTGTTTGTCAAGCACTCGAAGTCTCCGTACATCACAAAGGGTAATCGTAAAGACCTTTGGTAGTTTTTGAACCGTAGGGATTCGTCTTTCTTGGGCATTACAATCTTAACTGGTGCATTCTTCCTACAATCCGTTTCATGAGCTTGGAGATCCTCTTCGGAGTAGTAATACAGCAGACATCTCTCACAGGTGAATACCTTTCCGTTGTGTTTAGTCAGCTGTCCACTTATCAATTTGGAGAGGTCTTTAATCCAACAGTAATGACTGTTTCCTTCCTTATTCTTTATGTACAGCAAGTTGATGTGTTTGTCATTCTTATTTTTAGTGATTCTCAATGGGTAAATGTCATTACCTTCATATGAATATATGTTCACGGATACATTATTCAACTTTTCAAACCTGTTAATTATTCTATCCTCCACCTTCACTGGGAATTCAATACCTTCGAACTTTAGCTCATTTTCATATGGTTTATATTTTGTGACTCTTTGAGCGTCTTTTTCAGCTGGATGTAGTGCAGAAAGTATCGCCCACAGGAAACATTTATTATCCTCATTTTGTACGTTGATGACTGCTTTTTTAGCTTTAATTCTTTTAGGTAGATCAATGTAGGATGATCCTCTCAGTGGGTTGTACTTATTGATCCTCACCTCAAGGCTTTTAATCCTGACAAGCGTCCAACCTGAACCCCTAGCAACAAACTCCTCCATCTCTGTCAATAGTTTTTGGATAACCGATCTGTAATAGTCTACCAAATCGGTCGATTCTAAGATGACTTCATTTTCTGTTTTGAAGTTCTTCTCCATTTCTATCAGTGAGTCATCCTTCCCCTTTTCATAGTCGCAAAGGAACTGGAAGTTAACCTTCAGCCCATGCAACCTTTTCAGATGTTTGGTGATGAGACCGCGGACTAGAGATGAAACACTGTTCAAAAAATCTACGGGAAGCACCAGATTGTGTTCGTTTGGGATATCGTACGTCTTCAGCCGAGACTTAAATGCCGTCTCAACTTCTTTGGCGGTATACAGCCTTCTCTCTCGTGTATCTGAAAATAGGTCAGAATCAAAGGTGAGATGACGGTTGAACAATACTCTTTCTATGTATGCTATGATGTCCGCCTTCCTTCCTAATGTGGAATAGCCTCTAATGCCATGCGATCGACAAAATTCACGAAGTTGGCCGATGGTCATGCGATGCAGCCTCTGTATAATTTCAAGACCACCTCTGTGATCCTCCTTTCCGGAGACCTTTCTTGGTTGATAGTTTTGATGAGCTTTAGATTGCAAGTGCTTGGCTATACCTGCTTCCTTAAATAACTTACCGCAGCATCTGATTTTACGCCCCCTCTTTCTTTGCTTGCCAAACAAGTCCTTGTGGAAACTGGAAAAGCCACTATGGTTTTGAATGAGCTCAATCAGTTCCGCCTTCTTAAGTTTCGAGTACCCTCGAATATTATGTTCCCGACAGTAGTCTTGCAACTGCCGAACGGTTTTAGATTCCATCTTTATATATATATCTCGTTTCTTTAAATACTTAAAATATTGAGGGGGTACATTCAAATTTAAAGACATTTTGATGGTTTAACAACCATGAAAACGCAATCCAAACTAAACTAGTTTGTCGAGTATGCTAAGTACTTCATCTAAATCTTCTAAACCCTCATCTCGCAAATCATCGTTTTCTTCGCTAAAAACTATGTCATACATTTGATCAAGGCAAGCAAGGAAAAATGTCCTCACATCAGCGAATAATCTAGGATGATCGTTCCCGAGATATTCTAGAAGTGGTGTCAAATTTTCACATACATATGCTAATGAACACATTTCCCCACCTGCATTAGAATACAGGGCTTGAAGGTTATCTAAATGTGTGTAAATATTTTGATAAACTGAACTTTGCATTCTTTTATATACTAAATGCGTTTCTTTAAATGCTTAAAATATTGAGGGGGGGTTCATTCACATGATGAAAAGTTGGATGGCTCGTCGGTCCTTGAAAGCTGAATTGATTTCTGTATTTTTTCTTATTTAAAGAGAAGACTTGTATTAATAAATGTCAGACGAAATGATGGAAATAATAAGATTCTTTGGTCTAGACAAATCAAAGACCATGGAAAATAAGACTCAAGAGTGTAAGCACAAATATATAACAAAAGATGATTATGAATTTTACGTCTGTATGACATGCCATGAAGAGCTGAGATACAATCCTCATAAACGTCCTCTAGATAGAAAGCAATTGTATTTGATGATGAAGATGCAACAGAGGAGTCAAAGCAGAGTGAAAAATCTTACTAAATGGTTAAATGGGTTTAATATACCCTTAGAAGATGTGATCTTGGTTGAATTCTTAACATTTATCCATAAGTATGAAGAATTGTTTCCAGAGCGGAAAAACTTAATCAGCAAAGAATACATTTTATTTCATCTGTTGCGGAAAAGAGATTTTCAGGTACCGCTTAAGTTACCTAAAATGAAGAAAACACTTGAGCAGAATGAAGAAATCTGTCGAACCGTTTTCGAAGCTTTAAACTGGACCCCAATAAGTGATGGTTGATCAATTTTTAATAGCCATGACAGCTATTAAAAATAAATTTATAGAAGATCGTTTTTATGGATCCAACTGGTCTCAGGATAGCCTACCCATTTTACTAGATATTTGTCCCCTTTCTTTCTGATTATTTTTTCAATCTTATACACGCTGTCTTTCTTATCATATTTTACCAGTTCATTATCATAAAAAGTACCTTTCACTTCTTCATCACTTAAGTCCTTTACCCTGTAGGTGATAGGGTCGGTCTTTAACACTTCGGAAATGATAAATACCTCTTCCGTGAAGGTCGCTTGGTAACTTCTTCTGAAGGTGGACTTATATATTGATATTCTTACTTTATCCCCTACCTGAAATTTAGGTTTGCGTATGGTCTTTTCTTTAAACAGGTTACGATACACCTCTCCACTCTTTTCATCCAGACTGGCTTCCACAGGCGTCATCTTTATGCTTCTGTGGTATGAGTTGTTGTAATTCTTCACTAATTGGTCTAGTACGTCTATATATCTTTCAGTGTTATTTTGACATAAGTAGAGCTTTATTTTATTGCCTAGCGTGAGGTTAAACCTTTCAATCATTGCCGCTTTTATCTCAACATTTTCTGTTGTGAACCATTGGATATTTTTCTCTTTAAATAGCTCTTGAGTGGTATGGCCAACGAATTCCAGGCCTTTATCCGTCTGAATCCTTTCCGGAACCCGCTCTTTGAAGATCTTTTTAAATGCTTGAGTCACCTCGCTTGATGATTTGTCTTTAATAGGAATGGCCCATGCATATTTACTGAAGCAGTCAATAACTGTTAGTAGATATTTAGTTCCATCATTATGCTTACTCCTCGCAAATTTATAGACAAACATTAAATCTGCTTGCCATTGATCATCAATGTGTGAGACATAAGTTCTCCTTCTTTTAAACTTACTGATGAGTGGTTTGTGTTTTGTGTACACATCTTGTTGATGTAAGAAATCTGAGACTTTTTTTCGACTTAAACCTGTTTTTCTACTGAGTTCGTTTATACCGCAATATCCAGTCTCCGGATCGTAATAAACTTTTTCGGGGTCCTCAGTTACCCCTTTAACGGTAAAAAACGACTCTTTTTAGAGCCACAATCCATGCAGATTCCTTTCATCATAGGTCTGCCATTTTTTGAGGTAGTGTGCTGCACGTCTTTAGTCTCGGTGTGGGTTTTACATTTTAAGCAGTATATTTTTGAACCCATTCCAAATGTCTTCTTTGCTTTGATAATTGGCTTCACAACAGCTCTATCTAGCCTTTCCCGGAGAGTTGGATTGGGAATATCTTCAAGTTCTTTTATCATGTTTGTGTCACACACCTTGTTTCTTGTTTCGGTGTCTTTGTTTTTTAGATAACACACATCATGTTTATATGCAGCTTCATCGACTCTATTAATGGGCTTACTCCATTCTTTATATGTTAAATCAGGGTTTAGTCTAGTTTTACCTTTGAGCAATTGAGTTCCTGGCCCTGTAAATTGGTGACCAGGTAGATGCATTTCAAACGGTAAATTATTGATTGCAGAGTTTATAACTCCTTTTCCTTTCTTCATTTATTTATATGTAAAAAATTATTTACTCACATACTCATAGCCATTCAGTTGGGTTTGTTTCATGTATTTTTCTCTGGGTAAGTAGACTGAATTATTGATGAAATCATCCTCTCTGCTGTACACCTCTTCTTCTGATAATGTGTTTGATTTGAATGAATTCAGCAGTTGCTTATAAAACTTGTAAGACTGCTTATACTCTTCATTCCTTTCGACGATATTCATGGACTTTTCGATAACTTCGACTATACCAGCACTTAAGCTCAGAGCGGCTAAGGGTACCATCGCAAAAGCGGATAAGCCCAATGAACTGCAAAGGAACTTTGTAATGGATAGTGAAATCTTTATCTTATGATAATGGTGGTAACTCTTTCTATACACGTAAATTTTCTTCCGTAAGTATTCTTCCATCTTTATTTATAGGGATGAAATATTTTTTCCGATATCTCAAGGCCGGATTCACTAAATCAAGCATAAAAAAATCATATGGTTGTTGCATGCACTTTTTGTACAATCGATTGAACTCTTCTTTCGTTAGATTGCCATCTACCTCCCTTATGATCTGTTGAATCTCCCTCTGTTGGAGGTTAAAAAATATCAAGTAGTTGCAATTTCTCCTAATAACAATAGGCGTTCTGTAATAGGATTGAGAGAGGTAAATGATTGAGGCATTCTTCTTCCTACCTCGGATGAAGAAATCTTCGATACTCTTCTGGTCTTTGTCTGTCACACAGTCATCAAAGACAACGACATTTTTACAAGATGGGTCCAGATCGTCCACTGTTATAAAGTCTTTTGTATCCGAGGAAAATAAGGTTCCTTTCTTGCCGTATTTATCAAATAACTCGAGCATAATTTTTTTCTTCTTTTTGGGATACTTTGCTAATATATCTTTAATATCCACACCATCAAACATTGTGTACTTTTCTTTGAGCTTAGTGTACTTGGGTTCAAACATGTCTTTAGCACAAATGAACAAGTTATCAAACTCAAGGTAATCATAAATGAAATTCAGTAATAAATTCGTTTTGCCTGTGCCTGAAGCGCCAGCGATCAAAAGTCTGAAAGGGTGCTTCGGTAATAAATAATGTTGATTTGCATCAGCTAATTCTTCTGGTTCGGTATAATCTTCAATTGGAATCATCTTTATTTAATGTGAAACTTTTTTGCTTCAAGTAAAAAATAGTTTGCTTCCAGTAAAACCCTATTTGCTTCCAGTAAAAAATAATTTGCTTACTAATAAATGAATGCTTTACAAAAAGAGCGAAATAAGAGGCTAAGAGAAGAAGTTAAGAATGACTTGAAAGTGTTTAAGATTCAGGCGGAGATTAGAAAGAACAACGAACAAAATCTTGAACAAAAATTAGGTCTGCAGAGAACGTTGTCTGAATTTCACCAGCCTGTGACCGAGAAACTTCAACAACAAGATGTTACTAGAAAGGAGCATTTTACGGCTATAAAAGATGCTGTTGATAAGATTCCTCTTGCGATTGAACCGCCTCCAGCGACTCCAGAGACTCCAAATATCTTCTATTTTGATAAAGATTTGGATGTAGAGTATTTAGAGAAAAATAATTTTCCAAGTCCCTCAAAGTTGTACAATGAGTCCAAGGATGCTTTGCAGGAAGTTATCAATAGAGTAAAGAGTACTTACTTAAAATTGGCTCGTCAAAAAGGAAACGTTATGAGTCAGATTGCTCGAATGACCAAAAAGGATGAAGAAAGAGAAGATAAACTATTAACTAAAGCTGATTATTTAAGAGAACATATGATTACCTTAGAGGATTATCGAGAGCGGTTGAGGGACCTACAAAGAAAAGAAATATACCTCGGTAAAGGAGTGGAAGATAAACTGGAAATTTTGGCTAGATTCACCGATAAAATATGTAATGGATCCAAGAGTAAAAAATTGCACACTCAAGTCGTTGATTTACTGGATGCGTTATTAAGAGAAGGAACTCTAACCAACGAGCAAGTAAAAGAATACTATAAAAATTTCTTATTAAATAAATGAGTAACTACGTCAAAACCAAAATACACTTAAGCGATCATCAGATTGCCAAATTAAAATCTGGATATCAGAAAGGAGAAGAAGTTTCTCTACAAATAGATAGGACAAAACCTTCTAACTATGACATGTACTTAACTCCAACACAAATAGCTCAAATCGGGAAGGGAAAGAGAATTACTATTAGCAAGACACAACTCAAGAAAACAGGTGGCTTTCTACCCTTTCTAGCTCCATTTTTACCTGCATTAATTGCCGGAGCTAAGGCGTTGGCTTTAGGTGCCGCAAGTGGGGCAGCTGGATGGGGAGCAAAGAAAGCTTTGGATAAAATTTCCGGATCGGGTTGTGCTCAAAAAAAACCCCGTGGAAAGGGAGTCTATCAAAACTGGGAATATCCAACGAAGTAATTGAAGACAATATGAAGCAAGAAAAAGGGTTTAGGGGTGTCTTCACTTCGGATCTGTTACCTAAAAAGATGAGGCGCTTGGAGAACGGCATTATTAATTTGGACATAGCAACAGGACCTGGTACACACTGGGTATGTTACTATAACGACCCTAATAACAATTTCGTGGAGTTCTTTGATCCTTTTGGCGAACATGTTTACAAAATTCCTACGAGTATTAAGAAATATCTGCAAAGTTCCGGAAAAAAAGTAGGTTATAACTCAAGCTTTTTACAACACCCTGCCTCTGTCAAATGTGGTTACTTTTGTATGAAATATATTAGTGAAAGAAACAATGGTAAGTCTGTTGAAGATGTCTTGTATTCTTTTACCCAAGAACCTAGTGACCATAATGAAATAAATGTTCTCTATAAATAAATGGTGTTATTAATATTAGATTCGAAAAACTCAGAAAAGTCAGAAGACTTTACAATTGAATATTCCAGACCATTTAGGTTTTAGCAGATTGCTCTTCAGTCCTTTTCAATGTACGTTTCTTGGGATAATATCAAAGATGAGACCTTTTCATATTATGATGGCCATCAGTGGTTTGAGCTGTCTCTACCGGATGGAAATTATACTGTTAAGGGGTTGAACCGTTACATGCTGAAATTTTTTGGGGACGATCCGCCAATTCTATTTGGTATAGTCGAGGAACGGCAAAGAATAGCCATCAAGTTAAAAGACGGGTATAAGATCGATTTAACAAAATGCAAGAGCCTGCATAAACTATTAGGGTTCAAACCTGCAATATATGAAGAGTCTGAACAAATTGGAAAGTATATTGCCGACTTATCTGGTGGGAATGATAACATTTATATACATTGCGATGTCGCGGAGGGAGCCTACATAAACGGCTTTCACTCCTCCAACGTAATCTATTCCTTTACGAATGTTAATCGTCCAGGCAGTCAAATCATAAAGTCATTTGAAAAACCTCTGTTCTTTCCTGTTCGGATGGAGAGTGTTCACAGAATCAGAATGAGAATAACGAATCATAGAGGTGATTTAATTCCCCTCAATAAGCAAGAAGTGCAATACAATTTTATTGCCCTCTAAATAAAGAAATGAATAAACATAGACTTCAAAGGAAGAGTAAGAAGATACAAGGGAGAGGGTTCTTTTCAGATGCCCTTATGTTAATGCAGCCAAGTGCATTAGAAGGTAAAGCCAAACAGTTTGTCCATGATAAGTTGAATGAGATATTCTCAAAGAAGAAAAAACATGGTGCTGGACTGAAGTTTCTTTAGATTTGATTTAATAGCAGAATAGCTATTAAATTAAGAAGTGTCTCAAGAGTAACAAAAAAAAATTGTTTTTATAATAAATGAACGAAATGAATAAAATATTTGATTTAAACAACACCGATTATTATTACGATGATGACATCGAAAGTCTCGAGTATAGAGAAGTGAGGCATGAAAATAGCGATAGTTCTACTGAGAATGCCACTTACCATTTCTTTATACAAGACACTAACTCCAATATCTTATATTCTAACGGATATTTACAGCAAAAGCTAAAAATTGTTAACAGTAATGGAACTGCAATAGCGGATGATAATGTAGCTCTCGTGAATGGAGGAGGTTTAATAAACGCTAACAGGTTTACATTAGGGAACACTGAAATCGAAACCAACATTAATTATTCTGCTCTCATGCGACATGTGTTAGGTCTGATTCACTTCACTCCGGACTATTC
>JAPDSC010005661.1:0-22302 GCA_026290005.1 Latrodectus geometricus
TTAAGATTAAACTTATGCGCAAGAAAATAAATTTTTAGTCAACTTTTATTTAAAAGCAAGAAAGTTACAAAAACCAGGTATTTACATGTCATATTACAATACTGGAAACACATATAGAAAAATAACAATACTTCTGCTTATTTTGTAAATTTTACATATCATTTAAGACATGTATTTAAAAACTGTATAAACACATAATAAACAAGTTTTTTTTATATATTTTTAAAAAATATCACTTAATTCCATGTCACACTGAAAAAATTATAATTCTTAATAATATAAAAAGTAAATAAATGAACACTTTTTTTCAAAGGCCTACTGGACGGATTTTGAATTGTACTGTATAAAATTGGAAAAAGGAAAAACAAATACGTGATATATAATCAAATTAATGAAAATTCAATCACTGAATATAGTATCCGACCAGTGTATACATGTATTTTATGGACGGAGATGAAACAATCTTTTTAGTATACGTTACTGTATAATATTTGTAAAATATTTATACAAAACTAACACTAGTGCACTAGTTAACATGTAAAAATACATAAATAATATATAAATAAAGAATTTATTATCCCCAAGAAAGAATAAACACAAAATACTTTTCTTATGAATATCTTATGCATCATATAACCTCTTTATAATATAAATTGCTTTAAGAATATTAGTTGCATATCAGAAATAAAATTCTGGGGCATCATATTTTCTTACGAGTAAGGCAAATCAAATATTAAATATATATATATATAAGTTTGCTACAAATTTAACATGGCTTTTGTTTTATAAGTAAAACAGCCATAAGTTGACACTCAAGTAATAAAATAAAATGCAGCAATGATTTTTCTTTTTAAATTATGAATATTTAATTTTATATGAACAAAATGCAAATAGTTTCAAGATTCAAAATTAAAAGGATTAAAAACGTTTTGTTTTCATGTAAAAAAATACTTGAAAATTTAATAATCAGTGCAAAACAATTTAGGAATTTCCGTTTGATATATTTAATATAATATTAAAAAATCTTCAATATTATGTTTAATGTTAGAATAAAAAATCTATTATACCAATATATTTGGATAGATTTCTATATTATTTACAGCAACTTATGCTGTGCATAGACATCTATTTAACTCACACATGGGTTAACATGACTGGGACAGTTTTAAATGATCCTCAACAATTAAGGATATCCATACTCAAAATGGAAAACAAACCCAATGCACTAATTATCTGCCTACTAGCTAAGTTATAAAATTTTAGTTTTCTTTTAATAATTATATGATTTTTACTGCAATGTATTTTAATTAATAGACCGCTTTTCATTCGAATTATAGAAATAACAGAAAAGTAATTTTGACCATACTTCGGTTTACACAATAATAAATACTTTTTATAACCAATACTATAATGGTTAAAATCGTGGAAAGAGTATAATATGATTCACTGTATTTCCTATATCTCAATGATTTCCACTCAGCAATTCGAAATATACTCTTTTTAGCCAAAAATTTCTTCATATCAATTACGACTTTAAGTAACAGAAATTAGTTATGTTAAAAACTAGTTGTCATTAAACTAAAGAAACAAAATAAATTTTAAAACTAAATTTTGTGCACAAGAAACAGTTCCAAATTAAGGCACATCCTCAAATTTTTATTATGATACGTTTTTTGTACAATAAATTAAAAAAATGTACAATAATTCCAAGAAACTAGTTAAAATAATGAATTTAGCATATTAAAGAATGTAATTTTGTTTTAACATTTAAATAATTTAACATTATTGTCCCCACGAATAAAACAAACTCATAACACATTTCTAGGAATAATGAAATCATTTTTAAATTTTAATGAAAATTAAAATTTAAAAATGCACATTTTTTGAAAATGAAAAAATAAATTAACAAAAATAAGATAATTTATTATACTTAGCTCTATATCACTCAGAACATCAAGAATGAAAACGAAGATACAAATTTTATTATATTTATTTCAAAAATGCTTTAATTTTAGCTAAATATTGAGAATTAAGCCGAATTGTGAAATTATTATTTGGACACAAAGATGAAATTGAATTCTTATTTAATAAGAACCATGTCACAATACAAAATATATTATTGCTTTGATGAAAAATTATATGATTTTACTATGCTTGAGAAAATTTAATACAACAGCAATATCTATAAAAAAAGAATAGGAAAAACAATTTTTTTGAAAGTTCCTTCTCTCATTCAACCAGTGACAAAAGGAAATAATATTCACAACAAAAACAATCTAAATTAATCAAATAATTTATTATATTTAAAAAAAGTTATATTAATTAGTATTTAATAAGTATTTAAATATAATAAATTTGATTAATTTAGATTATTTTTTGTGAATATTAATGAAATTTATTGTGTTAATATTTAATAAAAACTGCCAACAAGAAATAAATTAACTTACAAATTAGTACATTACACAGTAAAAATTGTATGACAGATATCATTTAACATTTGGAATGATTTTTACTAATAATCAAACATTTTTTCTTAAAAAAATAAAATTTTTTAAGGAGCAATTAACTCTATGAATAAAATGTTTAATAGGAAAATATATACAAACTGATAATTATTAATTAATAGCAAAACCATAAAACTATAATGTTTAAATAATTTGTAATTTTACATACTATTTTTTATCATTACATTAATCGATAATTCTATGACACATTCTACAAACAAAATTTCATATAAAATCAAATAAGAAAATAATGTTTGTACTACAATGACAAAGAACACCACACAACATCAAGAATAGAAAAAATAGAATACTTGTGCCCTCACCAGTTTATTTTATGAAAGATGCTGATGACTGTAATGAAGACTAAGTTAAAATTGATAAAATAAAATGATTTTATCGCATAGTCCCATGAAATAAATGAGATTCACAACTAAGGCACTCATTCTGCAATCACAGTTTTTTTTAAAAATATATCGATTCCTTTTCACCAAGATAACTAAAATTAAATGTAAAATAAAAAATCTATGTACATCACTGGGGTATAATAAACGAAAATTGCTATAACGATTATAAAAAAATTTTCTTAATAAATTATTTCAACCAACGAATAAAATGAATAACAATGCAAATAACAAGGAATGAGGTATGGTAAATGTGCCACTGGAACTTCTACGATATGATGCAGTTGCTTCACCTACAAAATAAAAAAGCAAAAATAAAATACGATTACTTATTACTCAGAAAATTACAACAATTAAAAGCTATTCAAAACTACAATAGTTTACAGACACAAAAACTATACCTATACAGGTTATATTAAAAAAGTTCGTCCAATATTTTAATACTATGTAGATGTCCTTCCTATTATTTAATACCATTCAAAAAAATTTATTTTTACTTCTTTATAAAATTGCACACAAATAAAAGGAAAAAACTAAGTTTTATTATATTTAACATGAGTTGGATAGCATCGTGAACAGTCTAACTATACTGATTGTTGCAAAGTGTTTTTGCACTTCTATTGCATATTTGTTTTCAAGGAAAAATTTATAGCTAATAAGGTATATGTGTTGCAAAAAAGGAAAAACTTTTAGTTTGATGTGTGTAAGTGATGAGTTTAAAACTATGGTATGGTATTCTTGAATATCCACACATGTGACTTTTTGAAGGAATTTTATAACCAGTAAGGTATGCATCACTAGGGAAGAAACAAAGAAAATTTCTTGAAATTGACCAAAACCTAATAGTTGAAAAGCTGCTGATAAGTGTTCTCTGCATCTATTCCATATTTATTTTCAAGGAAGATTCTTACAGAAAGTTGATTGCTTTATTGATTTAAAAAGAAGGACACTTAAAACTTCCAAGTTAGTATTTTAAAATTTCAGCAGGAAAAATAAATAAAATAAATCTGCTTGCAACACTAACATTGTTCTACATTTTACATTAATGGTAGAACTGAAGCAGGAATATTTCATTTCAAAAAACAAATATTTCAAGATAAAATTGCAATATGCCTTATTTTACATAAATTAAATATTTTATTATTCTATAGTAATTTTAAGTTGACACATGTGAAATTCTTTCAACTTAATAAATAAGAATTAATTTTTATTTCATTTTTTAAACTCAAAATTAATTATTTTTATTTCTAAGGTTATTAGTTATTAACATAAAAGTTATTGTAACACATATAGTGTAGCTAAAGGCAGTTAAAATAATAATTTCTTAAATTTAATTTTAAAAATAGAAAATGAATTTCTGATATTGTATATGGATATGACTCAAAATATTTTTTAAATTGTTATTATGGTTGAAATGGTAGACAACAAATACTTAATAAATATTTTGTAAAGTTTACCACAAAAGAATTGATTTCAAGAAAAAATTTCTTAATCAGCTGCAATTTGTAGCAAATCTTACAATTTGAGAATAAAAATCCCATACATTTTAATGTACTAACTTAGAAATTATGGCTATGTTCATTTATAATAACCAGAATGATTAATCAAAGATGTACACTATACAAAAATAACATAAATATGTTTAGTTTATTTTGAGTCAATAAATATTCAAAATATTTTTCCTTCAACTATTTTTTTTACAAGTAAATGCTAATTATAATAAACTTCATTTTATTTCTATATTACTATTTCATCAATGTTTTTTTTCTAAATCTACTGAAATCATTAAAAAGTTATATATTCCTCTATAAAAAAATTTAGACACATGTTAGAAGGTAGATTTTTTGTCATATTTAGTGACCAAAAACCCCTTAGCTATGCATTTAAACAGAATCCTGACAAATGCAGTCCTCCCCAACTACATCACTTAGATTTCATTTCCCAATTTTCCAAACTCTTTAAAATTCAGTTTTTTTTTCCAGTAAAAATACTGAATAGAATACTGAAATACATAACCAAAATAAGAATATTGGGAAAAAATTTAAATGACAATCCACAAAAAAAAAAAAAAAAAAAAAAAAAAAAAAGTCAATGGATATTGTTGCAGATGGCCCAAGTTTAGTTAGTTTAGTTTGTTGCTTAACGTTCACATTTTCCCCAACAGAACTAATTCAATCATAATATACAGTTTCTAACTGAACTAGATCTATTAATTAAAATTAATTTATAGAATAGAGACATAGAATTAACAGATAATTCCAAGGATTTGTTAGGTTTGTTTACCTCCCCATGCTTGAGAGTTAACTTGGCTGAAACCTTATTTAAAATTTATTCTGAGCCCATGAAATGTTGGATTGAAGCCCAGAGTGCCAGCCTTTCAATTGTTGCTTAATTACTTAGTTTCTAAGAAAAAATATAGAAACGATTTCTAACTGTCCATATTGTTCATGGATCTTTATAAATCAGAATGAGTACAGAACTTAACTTTTAATAACTAGAATAAATGAAGATAATTCAGCTGATATATACTGTATTCTTGTGCATATAATCTGTAGATTATGAGTTTAAGAAAATTCAAATTTTGTTGTGTACATTATATGGCATCGGTACAATTTGATAAACATGCTCTATCAGAAAAGCTTATATATTTAAAAAAAGAGGTGAGTAATAACAGATGGCGTTGAACATTTTCCTGACTCAGCTGACACATTTCAGTTTTGTTCAATTGTGTTGAAGAATGAATTTGGCTCCTAAAATGATATTACAGTTGCAGTTAGCAAGCATAATTTCAAGTACTGTCTTGGCCTGATTGTTTCATTCTGTATATATTCAAGTTCACATATCATTATGTAGAAGTGACAGCATCTAAGTCACACAGCAGATTTTAAGCAAAGTTATAGAAAAGGCAACTAAAAGTGGTGAAAAGCCTCTCAATGTAAGGTAAACAGAAAAAATGTGCAAAAATAAGAAAAATATATGCAATATGCAAATTGAAAGCAATCCGTTATTTTCATTAACACATAAACAAAGCAAATTTCATTTTTAAAACGTGTATAATCTCATTTAAAAAGTTATTAAAACAAAAGATTGCATTACAATCTTTTGTTTTAATAACTTTTAAATTGTTCTTGTATCTTGTTTTAATAACTTTTAAATTGATTATTGTTCTTGACAATAGATTAGATGCTTTTATCTCAGGCTTATCACCCTTGGAGAGGAAGTATGTTCAAATAAGATCCAAACAGAAATTTCACTTTTTTTTCTGTATAACTTTTTATTTTGTAAGACACATCATCAGTAATATATAATTGGATTAATTGCTAAAAAAACTGCCACAGATATACAACAAATTTTTAAAATAGGGAGGAAAAAAAAGGACATTTCTGAATAATATACTGCTGAGCGTATTAAACAGGAAAATACATTATCAGGAATATAAAGTTGGATTATACGCTGAAAATATTGCTGAAGATTATACAACAAATTTTTAAAATAGGGCAAAAAAACAGGAGATTTTTTAATAATACACTGTTGTGGGTTATAAACAGGGAAATATAATATTCAAATATAAATTTCAACTAACAATGAAGACAAGGGTTGTTTAGCTTCAAGTCAGATTTTTCAACACAAAGTATGAATAGAATGAATGTATCTGATAATCATTTGCAATGTGACGGAGTGTATAAAGGATGTAAATGAGAAGATGTGTGTTTAAGGATAATCAACTTATTCAATTTAATTTTAAGGCATTCTATCATTGAAAATACAGTGAAAAGGCTAAAGCATTAAAGGCCCCATGAAAGGAGTGTTTAAGTAAACAGAATAACATTTCTGAAAAATAACCTTCACGAGAATGAAACAATTCTCAGGCTCATGAAAGATTAATTCCAGTTTTACCAGGACAACTCTCTTCCAAATAGAAGTTCTTGGATTCAATGTCAGGCACTCTTGATAAACAAGAAACGGATGTGACACTTCTATTATATGAAGACAATGAATTTTAAATTTCCTCTTTTATGATATACGAATATGGCCCTTAACATAAGTTCTCTTACAAGTTTTTAAAAGAAGGTATCAAATATATGATTGATCTTCAAATGCTTTAGAATTGTCATTGGCTACTAAGCTTTCTACTTATCAGGAATTATACTACTAAGCAGCATCAAAATTAAGTTGGAATGCTCAAAGTTGATATATGTGACATATCACTCTCAAATATGTAAAATAAAAAAAATAAAAATCTGCTTTGACTTACAGATAAAAATTAAAGACCAAGAAAGTTATTTAGTAAGTTTTAATAGAATTGCACAGTAAAAACATATGGTATACTAACCAATTTTAAATTCACGCACAGGAGATGACATTTTTCCATCACCTCCATTGCTGAATGCAAGCACTCTGAGCTTGTAAACCTTCCCCATTGTAAGGCCAGAAACAACCACTTCTAGGTCATTTCCATCTAAATATCTATAAACTTCTTTAGCTGATGTCATATCCTGATCTTGTTCCCAATAACGAACCTAAAATATATAAGAATATTTGAAATAACAATAAAAATTGATATAGTAAAAAATAGTATATAAAGAAAAAAAATATTTTGTAATTTATTTGTGATTTACTATAGCTACACAAAAATTACACTTAAAATTTAAATGATATGAACATTTAAAAAATTAAAATGAAATAAACCAATATAATAAAACCAGAATTCTTTAGACTGATAATTTAGAACTTGGAATACTCGTTAAGGCCAAATTAGAGCAGAACATAAGCACAAATATTTAACAGAATGCATTGCAAGAACATTTCATAATATGAGCAAAGCTACTATCACAATTCCATTCTCACTATGTACAATTCATTATTATTAAAGGATTTAAGTTTGTTTAGGCAAATTTTTTTACAAGCATCACTAATCATGAATCATAGTAAATTTTTGATTATTCACAAAATTTATTGTGGATAGTCCACAACAAGAATATGGAAAAATATTAAAAAAGGGAACACATCAATATTTTTATGAATTGGAATTATTTATATACATAATAGATAATGAACACAGTTATGGAATGATAAAATTATTCACTTCTTACAAGTTCATAGATTTGTCAGAAAATCAATGCAGTTTTTGTTTCCTTGCACGGAAACACTTTAACTAGAAATTGAGAATTTTTTTTGAAATTTAGATACCACAGATAATTTATAAAGCAGATAATCAGGGGTTAATTGTAAGTTTTCTACAATAATTTTCATTGGTTCCTCCATTATAAGTGGACTAATTAATGAAACTTTTATCACAAAAAATTCAAAGCATTTTTTATTTAAGGCAGCAGTTATTCTTAAACTTCACTTCAATAGAATTTTTATTACTTTGAAAAACTATTGAAAATGTATGTCTTATGTTTGAAATACTCAGACGTCACAGATCTTCCATCAATTAATTAAAGAATGGTACCAATAAATTATCCCTAACAATATTTTTGTATAATGATAAAATTCTTCTCATATTAAAAACACAATAGCATTATAAGTCCAATCGATATATATATATATATATATATATATATATGCAATAATTGGTTGTATAAACAAGCAATTACAAAACTTGCTTATTTCAATAATTATGATATTTTTTTTGTTTATTACATGTATGTATGGATAAATTACATTTTGAAAAAATATTTTTCAAACTACAAATGTTACAATATTCAATTATATCAACTAAGTCACATTTCTTTTCACTAGGAGAATGAAATTCATCAGTAAAAAGTTTACATGGAAAATAATTAATTTTGATATTTGAAATGCAGATAGAAACTTTAAAAATTACAATTAGTATTAAACTATTAACTTGGTCTTAAAAATTAAAAACCAATACTAAAACATTTGCTTTCTATATTTATAATGCTATTAAAGCTGTTAAATTTATTCTCAATGAAATGTATAAATTATGAAATAAAATTAAGTAAATATACTGCTAAAATAGATAGCTTTATTTCTTTATTTATATCCATTTTTTATTCTGCAAAAATTTATCAATCAAAAATTCTGATGGATTATTTCCTCAAACATTTTGCAAAGAATGAGAAGATTAAAAATCCATCATCTCCAAAAAACATACAACAGAAAATTAAAGACTATATTTTGTAAAAGTACACTGATTCATCAAATCAGAAAATGTTTTCAGTTTTTCTTATTTTCAATCTATGAATTTGCATAAATAAGCCTAAACCAGTTTTGGAGTTGATAAATTGTAATGAAAATATACGAATGAAATGAAGAAAGAAAAATAGGAGAGCAGATAAATTTATTATACGGTTTATGGTTATGAGATTTAAAATTTACTATTTGCAATCTTGAATGAAATCAACATTCAACTGTGCTCAACAGAATTACATAAAAGAAAATCTTAATAAAGAATGTTACATTATAAACACACTCCACTTTTAAAGTTAAATTTTTTTGTATATAATACCCAACATAATACACAATATCAAATTCCTTATAATTAAAGAAATTTTTTTAACAGATAAAATTTCAAATTCAGCTTCAAATACAATAAAATTGAGATTACAAAAGAAAAGTTGCAACATAATTAAAATAACAGTAAGTTCTACTTAATGTAAGTTAATTTAAAAGTACTTCTTTTATTTAAAAGACATTATTTCTGATCTATTATATGCTAATAAACGTTTTATGGTTACTCTTTATTATTTTTGAATGATATATAATACAATTTTAAATTTACTATAACCTCAGTAATCAATTAAAATTCAATTATTAAATTTAAGGAAGTAAAAACACAAAATGAGTTTATTTAATTAGAGAGAACATACAAAATGTTGAAATAAGATAGTTAGTTTAGAAGTGCATGAATGAAAATATACATAAAATGTAAATATACATAAAATATAATATGATTATTTAAAAATTGAGAAAAAACCTTATATCCTTTTATGGGTTCTTCTTCAGTTGATGGTAGCACCCCTCTCCATGAAACTGAAACACTTGTAGAACTTATTGCCTCGACTCTTACATTAGTAGGTGGCCGTAACGGAGCTAAAAAAATTGCAAGAATTGTTTATATAAAAACTGTTTAAAATTTTGAAACATTCAAGCATACATTAATGAAAGAAAAATCTATTACATTAATTGTTAAATTTACTTATGTCCCAAGGAATACTATGTAGCATAATATAGTATTATCATGTTTAATAATATTTAAGTTACTTGGGGGAATTAATAGTCTTTAAAGGCTTACGGAAAGACAAAGGTATACTTTGTGTCAGAAGTGCTTAAGCATAAAACGCCTTTTAAACAATGGCATTTTTTTTAAATCCAAATAATCAGCATCATATTTCAATACTATATTTTGATGATGAACTATTATTTAAAACTACAATATTTTTAAAAACTGTATAAAGCAAATTTTGTATAAAAAAAATTTATAATTAGCTAACAAATTTTCAAATTAAAAATCAATTTCTCAATGGGTCTAACATTTAAGAATAACTATTAATGTAATACTTACATTACATGTATAATATGTCAAGTAATACTTTCTTGACATATTATAACTTACATAATATTATTTAAAAACACCATTTTTAAAATTGTTTAAAAATTTTCACTTATAATAGCAAATAAAACTGCAAATTAAACAAATGTTTCTCAATGATAACAATGCTTAAGAATTTAAGACAGTATATGTCAAATATTGGAAAAGACACAATCAATACTTAATTCTTTACATAGTGTTAAAATCACACATGCACAGCTTTCAAAATTTGAAAAAAGAAATGCATACTATTCTTAATCATATTGCTGTCACAATTTAATAAATATATTAATTACATTAAAAATACTAACCAGCTTTGAATGTTCTGGCTAAAAATGGCTCACTTTCTACACCACTGCCAGCATCATTATAAGCCATAACAGCCACATAATATTCTGTATCTGGCTGTAAACCTACAATGAGACCCCAGTTTTCAAGACCTCTCTTCAATAAGATAAGAGAATCTACTTCAGGATCTTTTCCATATTGCCAATATTTGATCTAGAAATATGGAAACAAATAAAAAAATATATATAAATATTTTCTTCATATAGCTAAGATCTGAGTGAAAAATGTTACTCTAAGTTGTAAGATCACTTTATAAATAAATGTATTTAATTGAAAATGAATAACACATGGAAAAATATAAATTGATACTCTTTATTATCTATTATTGATTGATTCAGTTTTAATACAAGCAAATATTTACATAATATTAAAATATATATACTTAAAATCTTTATTCTTGTAAGCTGTGATGTAAGAATGGAACACACTGTTATAGGTAAAAAAGATCTTACAGCTGCAGTAAAATATTTATTATAGCAGTTTTTTCAGTCAATTACTAAACTAAGTGGCACAACACTCTCACGGGGCCAAGGCCTAAAAAACTCTTCTTTGTTTTCATGACTGACGACACTGGGATGTGAAGAATATGTCCCAATTAGGTGGTCAG
The DNA here is from genome assembly GCA_026290005.1 of Latrodectus geometricus. NCBI lineage: Eukaryota > Metazoa > Arthropoda > Arachnida > Araneae > Theridiidae > Latrodectus > Latrodectus geometricus. Next base: position 11,419 of record JAPDSC010005661.1, read on the forward strand.
CCTAAGGCATAACCTCAAGTGTTTTGTTACCAAGTATGCTTGGTACTCAGTTTCATCAACCCATTGAAGGGATGAAAGCTAAGTCAACCTTGCCCAGCCTGAGGTCTGAACATCTATATTATGCATTGGGAGTATTAAGTGATACAACTTTGCATTGAACTTCTTCAATCAATTACCCTATGAGAAAACTATGTGCAAAGTAATATAAAATATCAAAATTAAACCCAAGAATAAGTCATACATTTTCAGGAGAAAACACATTATGAAATGCAACTTTTTCTAGTATTTTTTCAATTAAATACCAACCCAAAATTTTATACTGGATATTCTACAAATTTATAGAACCAAGAGGTTCATTTATTCTATTTATCATTGAATGTGCAAAAGGATTTAAGAAATTACAATAACACTATGATACAGCATATGTAAAATCCATTCAAAAGAAAGATATAATTTTAAAAGATGTAATTTTATTTTAAGATATTTTAACAATTGCTTTTTTTTTTAAACATTTTTTAATTAACACACATTTAAATTTTTGTTTGATTCCTTTATATTAAAATCAAATTTTAATTATTCTTAAGGTAAATTTTTCAGGAACAAACAAAAGTCTTTGCCTTCCACAAAATATGAACATGTGATGAATTGGAAAACATTTAACCACAAAATCACAACAGAAAAAAAAAAAAAAAAAAACAAGATTATTTTATAGGTATTATTTTTGTTAAGCATTAAATAATACAAAATCAGAATGTTTTAAAAGTGATAACTTACCCTGTATCCTATAAGTTTTCCACGAATTTTTTCACGATTTAATTCCAGTGGAGCCCAAGTAACATTTAATGCTGTGGAATTATATGCCAGAGCATATACTCGTGATGGCTGAACTTGAGGCACTGGAATAATAATTACTTACTTAAAAAAAAAATATTATAAAAATGTCAACTTCAAAACATTTTTATTTAATTTTTTTTAAATTGGCAGATTTTTAAATTTAATATCCGTGCAAAATTTCAGACGTTAAACACAACTTGAAATATTAAAAAATAATTGAATTTGAAATATTTATAACAAATAAGATTTTAAAAAATGGATGATTAAGAAATAGCATTTATTTTATTTTGGAGTAAGTTTTAAAAATGTAATTTTAGAGCATCCTGAAGAAAAAATTTATATTAACATTTAAAATTTGTACAAATAAAACATTCAAATACAAATAATATTCCAATAAAGCAATAAACATGAGCAAAATTTTAAATTTAAACCTCCTTTTTAAGTAAATGAATTAATGACTTGATTTAATTAATAACTGTCCTTACCCTTGCAGGTATGCAAATTATATTATTAAACAATTTTTAAAGAAATGTTTAAAATATTATTAATTACTAACTGTATGTAAAATATTTTATAATTATCACAGTAAATTATCCTTACTGTTTTCTGCAGAATAAATTTGAACTTCATCACTGTAAGGTCCAGGTCCCAAGGTATTGATAGCTTGAACTTTTACAATATATGGCTTGTAATAATTTTCTTCCCCTACATTTACAACATGCAAACCAATATTATGGCGACTTTTTAATGATATTTCTTGGAACTTAGTATCTGAATCAGCAGGTTTGTAAGAAACATTATACCAAATTTGCTCATCATTCCAGTCTTCAGGAGTTAATGGCTGAAAAATAAATAATTTTATATTTAAAAGACTTTTTTAAATAAAACATTATTTTTCACCTAAATCCAAATAAAAGAAATAGCTCATAAAATTTGTAGTTTAATAAAAGAATTTAAAATATCAGAGAAATAAAGTTAAAAATTTTAGTTTATTAAAATAAAATTAATTAAAAAAAACAATAGCAATGTGTTTGATGCATAATATTTATTAAGTAAAAATCATTTTATACAATATTTCTTGACTGCCATAAAGATTATTTGTGATGTATTATGTCTTTAAAAAGATACATTTAAAAAAAATTCAACAGGAATTGTCAATCAAAAATTGCAAATGAAAAGAATGAATAAAGTTTTACGAACAAAAACTAAAGTCTATCCAAATGCATGACAAAATCTAATAATTTATCAAGAAGATTGATTAATTAACAGAATAAAATTTAATAGACATTTTTCTACATAATATTAATTGTATTTCCATTAAAGCAATCAATAATATCTAAAACCAACAAAAATAAGTAGTCAAATATTCCTATTTCAATTTCAGCCTGGTTGTTACAATAATATAAAAAATATTATAGAGAGAAAAATCAATTTTTTAACATCTTTTTTCAGATTACTTGTTATTCACCCTGCACATTCAATTAGATATTCATTACTGACTAAAATTTGTATTAATATTTACTGAATAAATTAATTATAGAATTTAAAGTAAAGTTGCTGAATCAACATATTTTACTTCAGCTTTTTTTTACTTTTCATACTCACTTTTTATTACTTTCAGAAAACATGTTTTCTAACATAACAAATCTTTAATCTAATCTGATAGGAATATAATCTACAACTAGATCAATGATACTAATTATACACTACTGGCCATTAAAATTGCTACACCAAGAAGACGACATGCTACAGACATGAAATTTATACGAAAGGAAGAAGGTACTGTGATATGCAAATGATTAGCTAGTCAGCGCATTCAGACAAAGCAGGCGCCAGTAGCGACACTTACATTGTGTTTAAATGAGAACATTGTTCAGCCGGTTCCTCATACACAAATTGCATTTGAACGTTGTTGTGATGCCTTGTGTAAGAAGGAGAAATGTGTACCAGCACGTTTCTGACTTTGATAAAGGTGGAATTGTAGCGTACCGAAATTGCGGTTTATCTTATCTCAGTATTGCTGCTCGCGTCGGTCGAGATCCAATGACTGTTAGCAGAATATGGAATCGATGGATTCAGGACGGTAATACGGAACGCCATGCGGGATCTCAACGGCCACCTATCACTAGCAGCCGAGAAGACAGGCATATTATCCGCATGACCGTAATGGATCGTGCAACTACGTCACGAGCTGTCAGTCAAGAAATGGGGTCGTTTGGAAGACAACATGTGCGGCTTCCCTTGACGCTGCGTCATAGACAAGAGCGCCTTCAATGGTGTGATCAACGACGAACCTGGGCGCACAAATGGCGAGACGTCATCTTTTCAGATGAATCCAGGATCTGTGTACAGCAGCATGATGGTCGCATCTGTGTCTGACGGCATCATAGTAAACGCACACTGGCAGCGTGCATTCGTCATCGTCATACTGGCCCATCACCTGGCGTGATGGTATGGGATGCCATTGGATACACGTCTCGGTCACCTCTTGTTTGCATTGATGGTGCTTTGAACAGTGCACGTTACATTTCTGGTGTGCTACAACCCGCGGCTCTACCCTTTATTCGAGCCCTGCAAAACCCTACGTTTCAGCAGGATAATGCCCGACCGCATGTTGCCGGTATTGTACAGACCTTCCTTGATACGGAACATGTTCGGCTGTTGCCCTGGCCAGCACGTTCTCCAGATCTTGCACCAATAGAAAACATCTGGTCAATGGTTGCCGAGTGACTGGCTCATCACCAAACGCCATTCACTACGGTTGATGAACTGTGGCATCGTGTTGAAGCTGCATGGGCATCTGTACCTGTACATGCAATCCAATCTCTGTTTGGCTCAATGCCCAGGCGTATAACTGCTGTTATTACTGGCAGAGGTGGTTGTTCTGGGTACTGATTTCTCAGGATCTATCCAGCCAAATTTTTTGAAAATTTAATCACTTGTTATTTCTAGTATAATATATTTGTCTAATAAATATCATTTTGTTATCTGCATTTCTTCCTGGTGTAGCAATTTAATGGCCAGTAGTGTACATTTTGTCAACAAAATGTTCAGCTAAGTGATGTTAATTTTATGTTAGTTCATTAGTATTTCTTCAATTTTCATAAATGCAGACAGAGAATATTTCCATTGTATAATCTTTAAAAGATAAAAATAAATATCACAAAGAAAATAAAGCGCTTACATCCCATGTGATTGTGAGACTTCCTGTTTTTCCACCACCTCCTCCTACATTTGAAGGAGCAACATGGGGAATGTCTTTTGCTGTGTTGTAAAGAGGACTCTGCTCACTAGGTTCACCTTCACCAAAACCATTGATAGCTGAAACTCTAAATGAATAAATGCTCCATGGTGAAAGAACATTAAACAACATCACTTCTCTTCTACCACTTTCAGGCCTGTTCTTAAAAGTTTTGACATCTGAAAATAAAATTGGATTTATTTTTTCTCTGAAGTTAACATGACAAAATCTTGAAATATTTAAAATATTTCCTTTCACCAGAGATAAATTGCTTTTTTTTTAATCCATGTTAAAAGAACTGCATTAATATATCTTATATACGAAATAAAATACTCAATACCTATGATTCTTTGACAGAAAAGGAAGATCACATACATTTATAAACATAAGATAATACAAAGCTCAATCTTTTATGAAAGCAAAATAAACATTAATAGAATACTTTTCCATCATTCTTGAGTCACTTATACAGAGAGAAGGCATCATGGATGAACTTAAGCATGCATCAATTTTCTCAGATTATATATATGCAGAATATTTTTACTGGGTCCACGATTATATAACTTGATCATTTGCATTTATTAGTAAATAAATCAAAGCTAAATTGCATATATCAGAAAACAAAGAACCTGATATTAATGGTAATATCATCAACAGCAACTTTCTGGATTTAAAGTTAATTCAGACATTTTCAATATTTTTATAATATGTAACAGGAAATTTGAACTGATAAAACCTGTTGTCAAGTATTTGAATATCTATCATATATTATCTTCTTAGAAGACTTGTCATAGATAATGGGTCATCATTAATAAGATAAGAAGAAAGAAATCCAGAAAACTTGCATGTACCTATTTCATGGGACACACATGCAGAGAATAAGTACAATATCCATCTTTCCTTTTTCAAAAACGGCAGGCATCAAAGTTAGGAACTTTCACTCTGAAGAGCAAGGTAAAAACAATAGGCAATGGCCATTTATCAAATATAGTGCCCATTTTTATCCTTCAAATCATTGTTTCAAATCTGAATCAGGGGAAGAAAACAGTAAACATATTCACTTAGAAAAAGCATGTCTCTCATAAGCATAGGAGATCAAGAAAACAAAGCAGAACACAATGAAAGTGCTTTACTGTACAAATTAAAAATAGGATAACAAAGGTACAATAAGATATTGAACAAAACATTGCAAAATTTATCCATTAGCAGTGATGTATGCTTAATACTTAAAACAAACAGACTAGCTAAGCTCTGTGGTACAACAAACCAACAGGGACCAAAGCCAACAGTGTCCATATCTGTTTTCTTAACTGAGAACTCGAGAATGCAAAGTACGTGTCCCGGTTAGGTGGTCAGCTTAATGAGAAACTCCCAATGTATAGTTCCCAAGCACACTTGGAATTCAGTTTTATTGACCCACTGATAGGATGAAAGGCTGAGTCAACTTTGTGCAGCTGGAGGATAGAATCTTGGACAGATTTTGGTTTCATCTGTGATGGATTTTTCGCTGTGACTTCAATCACCTAAGATTTAGATGTTTGAAGTCACAGTGAAAAAATGATTTTAGCATAAAAATGGTTAGGTGCTTCAAAAGATTGGCACTACATAAGAATAAGATAGTTATATCTATGTGAAATTAATACTTACTTTCTTTTAGAACAGTCCACGTAGCATTATGATTAGTTCTACCTTCAATGGTATAAGCAATTATTGTATCTCCATTTGGTGACCCATCACTCCAATGAATTTTTGCAGAAGTTGCAGTTAAGTCTTCAGCTAATACAGCACCAGGTGCTCCAGGGGGACCTTTAAAATTATACATAAATATTTTAATATATTTTATGTTAAAATTTTTGATGCATTAAAAAAAAGAACTAAGGGTGTTTATGTACATAAAGTGAAATCTTTTATATTACTTCTCAGACGAGAAAATTACAAATACGCCTAAATTTTCTTACATAACAATGTTAATAAATCCATTCTCTGATCAATTATTTTACTAGCTTATTTTGCCTATCTAAAAACAACCCAATTTCTTTTAACACTAATAATAGTATAATCACCCTATTTCATCACATTCTTGTGATCCTAAGTAATATTAATTCTTAAACAAGAATAAGTATATTTTAGGTAAAAAGAATTTAAATTAAGTATCACTCAAGCAAATATGTTTAATTTTCTTTCAAGTGATCTCAATTATGTATAATATATTATATATAATGTTACTAGAATACAGGCCTTCTCTATTAAACAGAATTTTAAAGGAATGTAATAAGTGCAGAGAAAAAAATATACAAATTTAGTGCTGTTGCTCAGAGAAAACTCTTGTTGAAAAATAGACCATGAAAGCTGTGCTGTGAAGAGCCACAGAATAAGGCAAAAATGTTTTTGACAATGTCTTTAAAATTTAATGAATTCTTTTCAAACATAACTGCAGTTTCAAAATAATTTAATAAATTAAAAATGTTCTTTTCTTCTTAAAAACAATAAATTTGTCACTTTAACTTTTTACTTCATAATTGTGAAGAAATGTTAAGTAATTTTCCTAATTGACTTTAAAGAAAAATTCCAATTTTTAGGTATATTTCCAATGTCTCATTGATTTTGGAAGTAGAATTCAATTCTACAGTTCACTAATAACTTGATAGGAATAAAATTTTAAATTTTTATTTAAAATTTCCTTCCTAACAAATTCAAAATTTAATATTAAAGCAAAATTAAAAGATAATTTGATCAAGTAAATGATTATTACATATTAAGAACCAAAACATAATTAAATCACAAAACTGTGGCCTTTTGATTTTCATTATAATATAATTTTGTTTTTTCTTTTTTACTGAAACTGAAGTTGCTGTAGATAAATGAAATATAAAATCTCTATATATATTTTTAAGATATATTTAACTGTATTACATATTTCATCAATAATTTCAAATATTTTCTATTCAAATATCTATCACAGGAACACTATTTAAATATTTTTTTATAAAATTAAAAAAGATGCTGAGCCAACATTTTTTTTCTTATACAAATTAAATAAATTTTCAAATTAAAATGTTAGGAATTTTATTTTGTTTATCATTTTGTATAATGTCAATTCATATACAAAATCATATTGACAATTATATGCATAAAACTTGATGAGTCAAATGAGAATTAAAATTATTTTTATAAAATTCAAATTTGAACTATATATTAGTTAAAATCAAGACATATCAGTGTTTCTGAAACCAATTTTCAATTAAGTTTAACATATGCAAAATAAACTTATTTCGCAAACATTTTCAGATTGACTCTCCTGGAATTCAATAAAAAGAAAGAAGGTGTTGTAAAGCAATAATTATTAACAACTAACTTTTTTTTTTCAGTGAACTCATTGTAATTCCTATTTCTCAAAATATGCAAAAACTTCTTATACCATAAAAATCTAACATTACTTCTCTGAATGATCTTCTGGAAAATTCTTAAATAAATTTATGTTTGTTGTGTAGTAAATATTATTTAAGTTATCTAAGTGAAATATTTTTCTTTGAAAAATAATTTTTTCTAAGTATTATTAACTACTGAGCCAATTACATCCAATCTTCTTTATGCTGTTTTAACAGAGCTTTGGTTTTCTTTAATTTTTAAAGAGTAACATTTGAATTTGACCTTCAAGAAGCCAAATTGTTGTTTTTAAGATATTTACTGTGGTATTATTTTATTAGCAAATAACTTTTATTTAGTTTCAATCATGAAAATTTGTCTATTACATCAAATTGATAATTTATTCTCTTTCAAATCTCTTATATAACCATTTATTTTATTTTAAGCATTATGTATAGTAGTTTTAGAGTACTTAAGAATTTTGCTTATTTCCCATCATTAATTTTCCAGAACTTTTATGAAATTAAAATTTTTAAACTTCTTGTTCAAATAAATTTTTTTACATGCAACTTTAAAAATTCTCATTTAAAAATAAATAAATTCAAATTTTATTTATAAAATTATTTTCACTTTTTTGCAATGAAAACTTAGTATAAACATGATTCTAAAAGAAAAATTAATAATTTTAGAAATTCAAATAGCTCTGAATACAAAATATATTACAAATAGCAGTTAGAATACATTGATTAGGTGGTTCTATATTTATGTAGCAATGAGATTTCAAAAATTTTGTTTCCAAAGTGTGAAAATGACTAAATTTTATTTTAATTTAATGATTTTATGAGAAAATATAACTTCAATTATTTTAGTCTTTTAAATTATTTATGAAGTTCACTATTTATATAAATGATATTTTGGGTGAACTTTATAATTTTGGAATCTATTACACACATATATATATATTCTAAATAATGTTCAATATACTTATAAGCAAGATAATTATTTTAAATAGACAAAAATGTAACATTTGTAGAAAATTAGTCTATGCCTACATATGAATTTCAGAGAATTTAAATAGATTTAATAAAATGAAAACAATCAAGAAATTTGATTAACAAGTATGGTAACATTTATCAGAATATGAATGCCAATGCCACAATAGATTCATAGTTGAATTTTACTATCCAGTAAACTAATATTCTAGACATTAGTACATGTTTACAAAAGAATTCATGCAAATGTTAATTAATAAGAAAGAAAATTACCAAATACAACAAGTTCAGTTGATCTAGAAATCCGACCAACAGCTGTTTTCACAATGCAGTGATAAACACCAGCATCAGCAAGACTAATATTTTGAATTCGCAAATATCCAGGATGACTACCCTATAATACATGAAAAACATTTCATTCTTAAAAGATTCCTGGTAAATTTAATATTAAAATAAATTATGACTGACCCACATACCACAGAGAATTGTGGTTGCTTTTCCATGTCAATTCGCAATCCATTTTGAACCCATATGTATGCAAGATCTAGTAATTCATTTCCGACATATGCTTGGCACGGCAATTCAGCAGAATCATTAACAACTGCTTTAAATTTTGGATTTGGAGCATCTACCATCCGAGGTAAACCTGAAAGAAATTTTAACATGGAATTTTATTAGTAGGAAAACAAATACATGAGGTTTAAACAACACATGCATAATACATGAAACTAAAGAGGAACTAAGAAAAATTAAGTGACAAAATACTGTTCAGTTTTTAACCTACTATTACAAAAACATTTTGATAAAAATACTGAATTCATCAAAAATACTTACAAGACAATACTTACATTACAATTGAAAAAAATACATATATGTAACTCAAATTAAGCTTACTTAAAACAATCAGTAGCCCTTCAGAGTAATCTGAACCATATTCATTTTTTGCAATGCAGGTATACCGTCCTTCATCTTCTCTTCTAACTGGATTGATATGCAAATAGCCATTTGGTAAAATACGTTTTCTGCTAGTAGAACTCAGGCCATAGTTATCTTGTTTCCAAGTAAATTCTGGGAAAGGAGCAGCTTCAGGTCGACATGGAATGGTAATATTTCCTCCTTCAGCAGCAAACATTTCATTATCCAATGGATATTTTGCAAATGTTGGTTTCAAAGCTGGGAGGGGGGAATGAAAAACGTTATTTATTTAAATGCTATTGTGTTGTGAATTTCCTAAAACAAATAAAAACAATTTCAACAGGAAGTTCAATGTTATGGCTTGAAATGTGCTTAAAATTTGTCAGTGTTTTACTCTTTGCAATATCACAAAATAGAATGTTTGAAATAACTCTGTGTAATGAAATTACATTCTAAAAAATAAATATAACTAATATAACATGCATAATATTTTAATACAATTAAAAACCTATATGAAAGTTATTTTATTTTAACAAATAAAATACAGTAAATATATAAAATTCTGAGCAATTTTCAGAAATTTATTAAGTTTTTAAGATTAAGTAGATTTATTAAGTTTTATGTTCTGCTAGTTTTAATAAATAATTAAACATAATTTTACTTTACAAGTAAAATTTCCCCTGAAAATTGTTTCTAATTTTTAAAATTAATGATATAACTTAAGATCTTATTGGATGCAATGAATAAAACAAAAACTCATTTATAAAAAAGCATTTTCCTGAAATGAAAAAGGCAAATATATAAATAGCTTATAAAGTATTGCTAAGTTTATCACAATATGGTCACTTTTGAGAAATTAGAACTAATTTAGTACTATAGTTTAAAGTAAATTTTGAATCGTCACAAACATCCATGCCTTAAATAAGAGTTGAATGCATAACATGTTGAACTGAAAGTTAGAGCGATAATCATTCAGCTAACAGAGATTAATATATGAAATTTATAAAAATTAACTAACAGTAATTTTTTTAATTATTTACAATAGTTGTACTAAATATTTATTTTGAATGATTTAGACATTAAGAAAAGGAAGTTACTTTTGACATTCAATCATTTTGGATACTGAAACGAACTTTGATCTTTAGTGCTAAAACAACTGGAGCCCAAAAAGGAGAAAGATAGAGGATCTGGTGGATCAACTGTCTTAAAAAAGATCTGAAAATTCTTAAAATAAAAAATGGGAAGAGTCTATCAAAGCAGAGGAAGGTCTGGAAATTTTCTCTGTGGAAAACCATAGCCTACCCTGGGCTGATGTACCACTGAAGAAGGAGGAAGGAAATGAACTTTTGATGTTTATGATAATCATTTAAAATAGGCAGCAAGTTCATCTTCATAAGAAAGGAATAAAGTATTAATACAACAAGAAGGAAATATTTTAAATAGAAATATTGTGTTATACTTTATACAATAATAAACATATACAAAACTTGACTCACATGTGTTGTATTGCAAAAATCAAATAAAAATTTCAGTATG
>JAPDSC010005671.1:0-11565 GCA_026290005.1 Latrodectus geometricus
ATGAATTGAATATTTAAATTCGCATCTTAATTAATTACTTTTCTTTTCCAGATCATGTTTTAATCGCTCAGCCTACGTACGTTCCACAAGGAAGACTTCCTCCAAAAGAATCCGTTAACAAAGAGCTAGAAGTAGAAGAAAAATCTAAAAGCTCAATTTTAGTAAGCTTATAAAATAACGTATATTTTTTAAAAATAAATTTAAAGTTAGATAAATCAAAATTTAAAAATATATACTTAGGTAAAAGTTTGGAAATGCTTTTTTGTCTAAGAATTTCTATTTGAATAATACATGATGTATCAAAATTTGAATTAGGTTTTAATAAAATAAATAATAATGTTTTTAAAATAGGATAAAACTTTAGTAAAATTCAAAATAAATTTTAGTATATTTTATTACCAATAATACTTTTTAAATATTTAGATAAATAATATTATGCATATGTACGCAATTAATATAAACATGTAAAACGCATTATCAGCTAATTTACAATAAATAAGTACTTTCAACGGCAGTAAAAAATTATTCAGATATTTAAACTATCATTAACAAATGTATGATTCATCGTTAATAACATTAATAATTTATTGATGGTAAAAGTATAAGTTATTTTTCCACAAATAAAACCTCTTATGGTGAAAATGTACTTCGGGTTCCCTGTTTGGTGCGTTTTCAAAAGTACCATTACCACTACTTTTTTAAATTTACCGCTGTTTAAAAAAGAAACTAATTAGCTACCAATAGAAAGGTAAAACCTAAAGGGTAATTAATGAGCAAACGCGGAAAAGGTCTTTAAATTCTGTCTTTCGAAGGTTGCCATAAAAAACACATTAAGGATAAAAAAACGTCTGGGTTACTACATTTGGCGCGTTTATCGCCAATTTGGCGAGTAAGGGGATTCAAACCAGTTTTTAGCCCCCCTTATATAAAAATATACATGCTTTGTTTAAGTTTATTAGCAGAAAATTTTAGTTAAACACTTTTACTTTTTATTTCTTTAAAGATTGTAGATTTTTTTATTTCTTTATGTAGGTAACAACAGGTGTGGCTACCAGCGTTGTCATTGTTGCACTTGCATTCGTGATGGGTGTGGTGTGCTTGTTCCAATGGAAGAAGTATCGCAATTCCCCAGATCCAAATCCTCCAGTATCTCCTTTCATGTTTTTTCTGTGTCCCCATCGTCAACGAGCTCGACTGCTTCGGGAACGAATTCTTCTAAACTCTTCTCAAATGGTAGAAAATCCTAATTACTCCAAGGAAAATTATAAAGAATTTACAACAGGTAATTTGCTTTATTTATTATAAATTCTATCGTAATAAACTACAATTTAAGAGAAAATTAAAGGACTTTTCATAGAAAGAAATAAAAATATATATATATTTATTTAGAGATGTAAATTTTATTCCATTTATGAAGCTTCTTTAATCACTTTCAACATAACTTTCTATATATACGCATTTGTTGTATCTCATCACATGGCTTAGTATTTTCATTTTATTCTACTCTGCTGCTTGAATATTAAATTGTCTTTTGTCTTCCCAACTCACCATCACTTCAAAATATTCACCAAGACGAAACTATTTCATATCAGTTGAAATATAGAGAAATTGCTGGAAGCAAAAAAAGAATGAGTTCAATTTTTTCAAATTGATTGAATCATTATTGATTTCTAGCAGCAACGCGCAGAGTCGTAATGGAAGCCAATATTTTCAAAAAGGATTAATCGTTTACCGTTTTGGAAATATTCTTAAATTCTTACTATAAAGTTTAGCCTTTCTTTGCAGTGAATTTTGAAATGAAAAGAGTCAACACCTGGTTTTATGATCTAGATGCGTAAAAGCATAATATGAAATCCATAGCTCATGACCAGAGGTTATAAAATTGTCAATGAAATAAATGATTATGTAGAGGTAAGAAAAAAATTTAATGTATGAAATATAGAATATTCTTTCCAATTAATATTATTTCATTTTTAAAACTAAACGGGCACTATTCACTGTATGGGGTCATCTATATTATATATTCTTATACGTAAATTTTTATGTTGCTTTCGAAAAATGTTTTCCACTTGTACGAAATGAAACTTTATAAGCCAAATATTTTATATGATTTTTCCTTAGCTTTTTTCCAGAGGTAAATCTTTTTAAATTGCAGTCATGTAGAAAAAGATGTTATTCACATAATTAAGAAATAAGGATTGTGTGTCTGATACAACTAAAAATCGTAAGTAAAAAAAAGTTGATTAATAAATTTCTTAATTGTTTAATGAGCAGCAAAAGTGTCTTGGTGAGAAGCGTTTTGGTTCAGGTGTTGATCTCATGAGCTTTGAATGTATTCAGGTTTGTGAAATTGTTGGTTCTGTTTCATGAATTGGGATTTCATAAATAGTCCACCTCAAACTAATCTCAAAAACCTAACATTTATATATCCATAAATCTATATATTTTAAGAAAATCACGAACTACATACCACAAAACAAATTATTCCGTAGTGACATATGTTAAATACTTAGCTGATGTTATAATTTGGTAAAACTATGCTTTAGGGTGCCCTTTGGCAAACCTGGCGATTTTTTGGCACCATTCCTGTTCGCGCAGATTACAGTGCTAACAGGTATCGTTGAACATTCAAAAATAACGCAACATCTGTTGAATTTTTAAAATTCTAAAAACGAAAAACCAATCAGTGCCTCGAATGGATCTAAGCCAATTTAGAACACGATTCGGTTTTGGACAACTTGGTGATCAATCGCGATCACAACTTGGCGAGAATTAAAGGGGCACCCTAAAGTATAGTCTAACTTATAATTTTAATAAATGAGTTCACAGTATGTTTTTTATTGCATTTCTAATGACTATAAGAAGATTTAATATCTCAATGAATTTTAATCGCATTCATCTTTTATTTTTGTTTGAAGTTTCTTTAATGTGAATTAAGTGGTACCAATATGAAAAAGTGGTTAATACTCCTTCAATAAATATTCTTTCATTATGTGAAATGGATGATCTACAAATTTTTTCATAATTCATATAATGCAATAATTTACAATAATTGATGATTTGAATAATAAATCTATGTTAATTAGATATTTTTTAATTTAATCGAAATGCTCTACAATCTTATGTGTTCACAAATCGCAAATAAAAATTATTATTTTGAATAAATTAAGCATATATTGAAAATAAAATGATTTCGGTCAATTATATAGAATTAAAAAAATATATAGAGCATTGCAAACTGTAAACGCAGGCAAATAAAAATTCTTTCATAAATTTTTTTTGCCTGCGTTTACTGAGAATTTTTTTACAGGTGGAGTTTCTTTTAAATTAAAAGTTTTTTCTTATTTTATATACTGTGAATTATAATTCTATTATTTTATTAAAATTATAAAATTTTAAATGCTATAATTGAAACATTATTTTCCTTTTTGGCATAATTATTAACATTTTTTTTTTTTTTTTTTGGTGCATAAAATGTTTCTCGTTTTTCTTTTATTCAGAAATCAAGCATATCGCAAGAGAGAAGATCAGTTTCATTCAAACTTTGGGAGAAGGCGCCTTCGGGCGTGTTTTTCTGGGAACCGCAGATTATCTGACTCCGGACGAACCCACCACACTGGTCGCAGTGAAAACCTTGAAAGATTCCGAAATCGAAGACGCCAAGCTTGACTTCGAGAGGGAGGCCGAGCTGCTGGCGAATTTGCAGCACGCGAATATCATCAAGTTTTACGGCGTCTCCATTGACGGGGAGGCTAGAATGATGCTCTTCGAGTATATGGAGTACGGAGACTTGAACAATTTCCTCAGGTAAAACCATGGACTTTATTTATTTTAATTACTTCATATTTATTTGGAGCTTAAATAATATAGGAAGTAATAATAGTTATAGAGTATTCTATACAGTACAGTAATGTGAAAACTTGAATATTTTTTATTTCATTCATTTCATTTGGTTGTAATAAATTTAACTTTTCAGATTCCCCATCAAAATTAAAAGTGTAAAATGTCAACAATGCTTTATAATTCGGTTGTTATAAGCACTTCCTTTTGATTTCGAAAAAGAACCTCACAATATGTTTTTTCTGCAAATTCGTTTTTTTCTTCAAAAATATATTTTTCTCAAAATATATTCGTGAAAATTGCTTGAAATTTTCTATTTCTTTCTTGGTAACACGCAGTATCATACAATTAATTATGGACAGTAAATCACAACAAATTAACTGACATGCATACATTTATAGTAAATTTACATTACATAAAGTAAATAAATCATACTTACTTTTTTGAATTTTAAATATGAAAATGATATGTTTTAATTTTAAAATTCCATGCAAGTATATTTTCATATCCTTTGGAAATTTTGAGAAGAAGCAAAAATACAATGCCGTAACGTTTACTATACTTATGGAAAGCTGTTTATAATATTTTTTATTTGTTTTAAATTTAAGTTCCAAAGATTACAGATAATTTTGAGCAATATATCAAAATAAATTGTAAAAAGTCCTGCTGTTTCGTTGAGTAAAAGCACACTGAAGTAAACTTTACTTTCCCCAAATTTCTTTTTAAATTCATAAATAAACGCAGTAATAGAATTGAAATACAAAATAATTAGTTTGTTTAAAAAAAGATTTTTTCGATACTAATCAAAAGGCTTTTTACAAAACTTTTACATCAAATTTAATTTAATTTTAATACATTTTTTGTTACAAAAAATTTGCTAAATATTTTTGGAATAATCTAAGATATATTGATATATTTTTAAAAAAAGTTATTTTTCTTAAAAATTTTGAATGCTATATTTATGAATTGAGAATATTTATGCATAATTTATATAATATAAGTATAATCAGAAACGCTTACTACAAATAATATCTGGATAATGTTATGTCATAAAACATAATAAAAAGAATCTAAAAATAAATGAAAATAGAAATTAGCCATATATATTATTCCAAATTCACTCCCCGAATTTTGTTTCATTCATTTAACTTAACAAAATGTATTTTAGTTTACTAATGCAAGTAAAAATTCCTATTGAAATTTAATTTCCGAATTATTTAAAAATTGATTCTATAATTCTTTAAATTATGAAACATATTTATTCTTTGAATTATTTTTTGAAATATTTTTTGAATTATTTTTTGAATTAAACATATTATTATATGAAACATATTTATTTTAAATTATGAAACATATTATATTAAAAAAATTGATTCTATAATTCTTTAAATTATGAAACATATTTATTATTTATAAAAACATTTGTGTTCCTTTTTTTAGGGATAGAGCGCCATCGGTCTCAAAACCGGATATTGAAATTCACAAATACCCACAACTAACCACTCCAGATTTAATCCACATATCTTGCCAAATAGCAGCAGGAATGGAATATCTCGCCAGTCAACATTTCGTCCACAGAGATTTGGCAACACGAAACTGCCTGGTTGGAGATCAACTGGTCACGAAGATTGGTGATTTCGGGATGTCCAGAGACGTTTATAGTACAGATTATTACAGAGTAAATAAATATTTTAAATAATTTGACAAAATAAATTAAAACAAAATTATTTTTTGTTTGATATAAAATTTAATTTAAAGGGAAAATTTTGCAAAGGATTAGGCTTACATCGTAACACGAAACATTTTTATAGAAAACCTTATTTTAGATAAAAATAACAAATTGTTTTAAAATATATCTGTGAACAATTTTATAACTAATATATTCAATAAAAAATATATTTTTATGTAAATTAGTAATTAGAATAAAAAATTATGAGAATATACCAAAAGACGGATAAAAATATTGGTAAACATCTCTATTTTTTTCACATTCAATAAATATCAGTATTCATGGGAGAACAACATTAGTCCATTTGGAAGATTCTCTCTTTTATTTTTATACTAAGTGGCTTACCACCATCTTTCATGTCACTTATGGAATATTTTTGGCGTTTATCCTTGATTAATGTTTTTCTGTCCTTCTCCGGAAAAAGGTTGGAAGACACAATATGCTCCCCATAAGATGGATGCCCCCGGAGAGTATCCTGTACAGGAAGTTCACCACGGAGTCTGACATTTGGAGTTTCGGAATCGTCATGTGGGAGATATTCACGCTGGGAAAGCAGCCGTGGTACGAGCTGTCCAATCACGAAGTGAGTATTTATCCTTTATCCAATCAGAAAGATCTTAAATATAGAAAGATATACAGATACATATTCACATGTATCGCTATAATTATTATCATGTAGATAAAAATATATGAATTCAAATATTTCAGAAGAATTTATATTTATCGTGTATATATGTAAGGTACCTATATTGTTATTTAAAAAGGTATTTGTAACACAAGTAAAGAGAAAACGTTTTTAATCGTTTTTAAAATTTGCAGCTTACTAATACCAGTCTTTTTAGGCCACTGAATATAAGATAACAGCAAATATATCTTAATACTCAATTTTTAGTACATGATTGAAATTTTTTCATAAAAGCTAGTTTATATGGTCTAATTAATTAACATTTAACATTATTTTCTATCTTTGTTTCTTTTTAAAGATTAATACTATACTTTATTAATTTCAATTAATTGAAACCAACTTTTACTTAATGTTATTTTTTATATTTTATAAGAATTATTTTGATAACATTTATTAATTTATATTAATTTGATTTATAATTTAATCAATTTAATAAATAATTTATAAAATTTGAATAATTGATAATAATTTATATTAATTTTATTAATTAATATTAATATATTATATTAATATTAATTTATAAAATTATTATAATATTTATATTAATTTGATTAATAATTTAAATAATTTATATTAATTGGAAAACAAATTAAATTATATTGTAATTTAAATCAAAAGGGGATAATATTATAATTGTAAAGCCAGATAAAAATTATATTGCTTGTACGGACATAACATTATACAGCTATAAAATAAATATTTTATTACTTTTTGTTGGATAAAAGCATTCTATAATATAAATTATTTTTAATTTTGGAAGAATAATTTAATCTGTTAAGTCTTAACTTGCTCATCTTAAAATATTCTTTATTGTTAGCAATTAATATTATACTTCAAAAAACTACATTAAATTTCACTATTCATGTCCTTATTATGAAAGAGTATCTTTAACTTATATCCAATATTCATATTTATTATTAAATAAAATCATATTGATTGTTTCAAAATAAATTACAATTAATTCGAATACGTTACAACATAAAAATTTAAAAATCTCTGGAACGTCGAAATGAAAAATCGCTAAACTCAGACACTAAAAAAAGCCAATTGAAGAACGAAAAAATTAAAAATTAGATTTTTGAAAAATTGAAAGTATTAATAAAGTTCTGATATCCATATTTCTTTTAAAATTCTGCTATATTTTCACATACATTTTAATTACAATATTTCAATATTCAACAGCATATAAAAATTAAAATTAAAATAAATCTCTAAATCACGTAGTTTTTATCCATAAAAACAACATGAAATAAAATCTTGCATTTTACGGAATCCTGATATTTACTATATACTGAAATATTTATTAAAACTCGAATGATTAAATTATTTAAAAGAAAATAATATTAGAAATCGCATATCATATAAATACTTATTTTATCTCTGATATGAGAACTAGATTACTATTAATAATAAAACATAATGAAAACACGTTTTTGAATTTTTTTATAATGTATTATTATGCATTTGAAAATTTAATTCACATTTTAAATCATTTTTTTTTATTTATGATATAACTGACATTATAAATATAAACTTGCAATATTTTCAATTTTCTTATAAAAATATAATTACATTAGGCTTAGAATTCAAATATCATTACGATAGAAGTTTCATTATAGGTGAATAATATATTTATTGCAAAATGTATTCAATGAATATGAACATTTGTAGTTAAAATGAATTCTCTACTAGTTATCAATTTAAAACTTTTTCTCTTACAATGAAATTTTAAACTTGTTTTAAATTTTCTAAAATTTTATTACTTTCCTTAACAAACTTATGATAAAATTTTCTTTATATTTCTCTTTGGAAAAAATAAATTTATAGGAAAATTGCGCCTCGAAAGAGCTTTATGATATAATAGGAAATAATGATACTGCTATGATACAAATTCTGTGGATTATAAAGAATAGTTATATAAAATAAATTAAATGCATCCATATTTATGAGTGCTAATAAATAAACAAAAAGTTCAAGAAAAATATGAATTCAATGCATAAATTTATCCATCTAAAATTTTAAATTGAAATATAGTTTTAAGGATATATATAATATTTATGACCCCTATATATAAAGTTTTAATTTACTTTTCATCCTTACTTGACATTCATTCCTTAAAAACTATCTTACGATGAATTGAAATACTTAAACCATTATTTTATTTTAACTTAGACAAGTGATTAAGCAACGGAATTAAATTTTCTTGCAATTTTTAGCTTACAATTTTATTTCAACTATTTGTTAAGTGAATTTTATTATTCATAAAACTTCTTTTTAGTTATTTTAAATAATTTTTAACCTTTATAATATTTCTGATGTTTAAAGATTTTAAAAATTTGTGAGAATATATTATATAAAAGGTGGAGAGTAAAGTACTTTGTGGATGATTATATTTCAAACCAATGACATATATAATATTAATAATATATAAGGTAAACAAGAAAGTTCCTACCATTTTCACGTTGTCATTGAATGAATTGAGAATAAGTATGCAAATTAGTGTATGGTGTCGTTGAGACACTGGTCAGTCCAGGGTAGGAATATCAGTCGTTATCACAGCAAGTCCAGGACGCACATTCATCAATCGTAACACGTACAGTAGAGAAGAAAAATGGACGTGTAGTAGAAGCTCGTTCTTTTTTGTTTGCATAGCAACTTTCAGATTTATAAGTCGCTGCATCAAGTCATCGAATATGTCAAGCGTTTTGGGATAGTGCTGTGAATGAATGTATAGAAAATTGGAATAACAGATTGGTTTCACGAATTCAAGTCAAGAGATTTATCCTTTGCACCTATTTAATATTTTGCCTTGTGTCTTTTGGACTAGTTGTCAAGTGGTTCTTTATAAGCTTATATAAACGGGGCAAACTGTCTCTGTGGGCATATACTCACAGCAATTGCATCAGGTATTGCAACAAGTGGATCCAGTACGGATTAATAGCAATGTGTACTGTGCTTGCCAAATAATGCGAAGGTGTGTTGACTTCCTTCTCCGTCCAACATTCGTAAATTTTCCACATGGTATATAAAAATAATGTACTCTAGTTGCGGAAAAAAACACGCATTTTTGGCCTATTTCTATAAAACATTTTTTTTCTTTTATTTCACTTTGGTACGCTTTCATTCAATAATATCAACTAGATTGCTTTTAACATAAATGATTGAAGTTATCTAATGAAATAATTATAATAGCATATCATTTGAAGGCATGTAAGAAATAAAGAAAATTTTAATTCTTTTTTTGGAAATATTTATTTTAGGTTATTCAACAAGTGACTGCCAAGAAAATACTTCCTCAACCGCAGTCATGTCCAGAGGAGGTGTACCAACTGATGCAGGCTTGCTGGCAAACTCGACCTTACGACAGATTGCCCATGAAAACAATCCATGCCAAACTGCAACAACTCTCCATCAACAGGACTGAGACAGAGTATCTCGAAGTCGTGGACTGACATATGTTGAAAGGGCATTTGTTCAAAATGCCTTTTATTATATGTGACGATGACACAGTACAATAGATTCGTCAGACTCTTTAAAATGGATTCTAAGTTATGTGTGACAAATATTTGACGTCAACTGCCCAGATACATTTTAGAGGCATTTATAAATACAAATACACTGATCAACTGCGGCCTATATTGTATTGTGAAAAATATTATTTCAATGAATCAGTGTCTTTAAATATTTATGTTATGCATGTGCTTTTAGTTGTGTTAAATACTTCATTTTTACATACGTGACTGATTATTTTACATTTGCATTTCAAATGTAATTTGTAATTTGCCTGTTCATAGCATGCAACAAAACTATTTGCAGCTTAAAGTTTATTTTCCTCAATAAGATCACAACAATGGTTTTACTAAAATCCAGTTACCAAGACACCAGTAATCAAAAATTAATAAAATACTAAATTAATATTTTTATCTTCATAGTTTTTAATTTCACAAATCTAATTAGTTTATTAATTTTTTAATGGCTATCGTTTTAGAGGTTTAAATCGCGTTTATAATTATAATAAATTTAGTATCACTGGATGAAAAATAAAAAAGAAAAATTAAATGCATTGTTTCTTTTCATGTAAGTAACTGTTATATAAATTAATATACTTAATGAAGCAATATCAATTACTAAAAAATGCTTAAGTTTGTTTTATGGACAGCAAACATTTTGCATTAGGTACATATTCACAAAGAACTGAAGGTTAATGACTAGAAATTTTTGTATAAACCTCATTATGAAAAACAGCTTATACATTAATAGCATTCAAAAATTTGTTTTGCAATATGAAATTGTTGAAGCAGGAAGATTCATTTAAGTACTTTTCCTGCTAGTCAATAAATTTTAAATCTATATGCCAACCAGTAAAGCCCAATCAATTAAGTCCGAATTTAATCTAGTACCCAGGAAAATTAATAATTTACCAGAATTTTACATCTGAATGAAGTCCTTAATTACTAAAATAGAATTTTCAAGAACTGAAATAGGCAAAAAAGATATTTAAATAGACATACAGATATTTTACAATTTCACAGACAATTTTTCCATTTTACGGAGTATCGTTAATATTACAGAGTCAATTTTATATTTTCTCAATTGAGAAGAATCAATCTGCACAAGGAAATATATATATAAATATGGCTAAAAACCTTTATGAAACAACAAGGTGCAATATTTTACATTTTTATTCAAGTAAGTGCATGAATATTTATATATGTAAAGGAGAAGGTAAAAATTAGTAATTAAGGAAGTAAAAAATAATTAACTTTTTCAATATACATCTTAAAAACTTACATTGCTCTTTTTAAATTATCCTTCGAAAATTTTTAATGTTTAACAATAATTTGAATATTTATTTTTAATGAAACAGATTTTATGATTTAAAATTTAAGTAAACGTTATTATTTTAGGCTATCACAGTGTGTGTGCTAAAATAGCACTAAACTCATCGCTCATGTTCGTTGTTGTAAGGCAGTTTGATAAGTCTATAACTCTTTGATTACATTTAATAAAACATTAATGGAATTTGACTGTATTAAAGGGACACGATAATGAAAATGATTTAAAGAAGATGGAAGTGTATCATTAAATGATGTCCATTCATTTAAATCTCCGTTAGGTACTTCGGTTGGCATCAGTTTGCATTTTTCGACAATTTATCGTGTTGCAGTTAAAATGAACTGACACTGAATATTCATATTAAAAATTAATAACTTTTGATGAAATGCACAATTTTCTCTCATATAGATATTATAATCATTGAAAAAAACATTCATGGAAATCTAGTCATTTATACTTAATTTTGTTCAAATGA
>JAPDSC010005691.1:0-12029 GCA_026290005.1 Latrodectus geometricus
TCGAGATGAAATCGAAAAATAAATATAAATGTTTTTTACATTTTTATGCGTTTTTTAATAAGGTTAGAATTGTATGTGAGTATTTGGGTGAAAACCCGGAAAATCTCACGCACCCATCCCAGTGAATATACATTCAGAAATGCAACATTCATCTCCAACAATGGCTGAGATCGAGCCAAGAAACTTCTGCTCCGAATACCGATATTCTGCCACTAAGCCATGGTGTTGGTGTTTCCGTGATAAGATATAAGGAAAAACTTATCTTTTTTACAAAAAGTAAAAGAGTTAAAGATTATAAATTATTTAGCAATAATTTAATAGTGAATTTCGCCAATATTGTAAAAAATTGCTAAAATTACCTGATTGTAGAAGTGAATTCACTAACAATAATTTTTGCTAAGAATTATTCAGAATGATAAAAATGGAATTTAATTGCCACCGGCGTTTTATAAAAATGAAAATGAAACGAAATATACACACTTTTTCTAAAATGAAATGAAACAAGAAGCCTTTTTTTTTACAACCATTTTCTGTAACGTGTGCGTATGAAATTGACGTGAAAGAAAATATAGACTTTTACTTTGCAAAGTGGTTGGTATATTCGATTAATTTCTAAATTAACAAAAAATTATGTATCTTTTCTTTGTACGGTAGGAAATACCTTAATGAAATGTCTTCAATTTGGACTCATTTGATTGGACCTGCTTTCAAGAAACGGAACTACTATGTTTCGGATACTAATGCGAATTATCTGAAAAGCGCAACATCTAATTGACTTTAATGGTCGCCAGTTGAGATGATTCTCTTTCTAATGTAGACTAGCGGCCCACCATTAAGGGAAAGCTGCATTTACTTTTTCTCCTTTCAAGGGACAACTCATGCTCACTTTTCGCGTTATATATTCGATACATTTCTAAATTAGAAACTAATTTTTAAAATCATTTTTACGAAATATATTGTGATGTCCTCGCGATCCTGTCGTCTCCAGGATAGTCGAATAACACAAGACAAATTATTGGTACACGAAACATTTATTTCACATTAACACACAAACAATGAATTCAGACCTTTATCTACGTTTTTAAAGACATTTACCATATTTTCCTATATATAATCCGCGGATTATGTGTTAAAAAAGTTCCGATTTTCGTTGTGCGGATTATACGCCGCCGCGGATTATCTGATAAAAACATTCTCCATCAGAAAAGCTTACAAGAAAGTTTTGAAAGAAATACTCTTTATATGTTTCATAAAATAAATAACAGGTGGTACCAAGACACACCTGAGTTATTTAAACTATAATCGGCTTTGTGCAATTACGTTCAAAAACGAATTCGGTTCCTCTTAAAGATTTTACGGTTGTCAATTCGCTAACGTCATTTTGCAATTTGCCTTGACACGAGCTGTTTCGTTTCGAAAATATTCAAATTCGTATATCGTCATATGGAAGCGAAAATTTTTAAGTTACACAGCAGATTTTAAATTAAAAGCTCTAGCGAAGGCAAATAAAAACAATGACGTCAAATGTGTTAATGTGAAGTGAAAAACAAAGCTCGCGCGGTATAAAAAAATTTTTATAAAATGCGCAATTTGTAAATAATTCATTTCTCTCATTTAAATATTAATGAAGCAAATATAAATTAATTAAAAATGTCTAACATCTTTTTAAAAGTTATTAGAAGCTAAATATCGATAAGTTTTACAAGAATCTCTTCTCAAAATTATCGCTTTTGATCGATCTTGGGCTTTCACCTCAAGTTTATCGCACTTTGCAATGAACTGGATCTAGACTGATATTTTTCATAAATGCTTTTTTTCTATACAGTTTATTAAATTTTTAATGTGCATTTTTTTTATTTTATGTGACACCTATATTATCAGCAGTACATATTTTAGATTATTCGCCGATAATCAATTGCCGCGGATTATATGCCGCTGCGGATTATATACAGGAAAACACGGTAGTTATACGACGACCGGGAGCCGACCCCCAAGTAATCAGAACCAACCAAACCGTTCTTCTCATTCCAACACGACCCTCAGTGTCTCTACCCCTGGCAGAAAACGAAATCAAAATTTCTCTTCCAATTAAGTGTCTGACTTTCACATATAGTACGTTCTTTTTTGGCCATGAATATGGGATGATGCAGACATTAAGAAGATTATTCCTAACCAAACAACTCTCAGTCACAAATTGACTGTGTTCAGCTGAAAAGCATTTACACGGCTTGAAAACAGTTTTATAGAATACCGCAACTTTCAGAGCTCCTTGCTTTCGAGTGACTTTTATCGGATTGTCTGAAGTCGGATGTATTTATATCTTCTCGGAAATAGTGAGTCTGGGCTAATATTGCTTCGATCATCTTGAAACTTTGAGAATGCTTATTTACAGTGTGGCTTAAAAAATATCGATAAATGTAGCGAAAATACCGCTAAAATCTTGGGTTTTTTTTACTTATTTTTTAGCTCTGAAAACGCTATTTTCATCGAACAAAAATTGTTTAGACCAGAGTTCCCCAAACTTTTTTGTGTCGTAGACCCCTTGCCATGTTTTTCCGTGTTGGGTAGACCCCCTACTTACCTGATATTGATTTCCTGTAAATTTCTAACTGTAGTGAAGTTTAGTGTTAAAAACTTAAAGTAAAAACACATGTTAATTTATACATTTATTAATTGAATTTAAATTAAAACTACTTAAAATAAAATTTTGCATCTGTTATGTAAAATATACGTAACATTAACTAAACATGAAATAAACTATAAATAAAATAACATAAGCAATAAGTCAATATTTTTAGTGAGAAGGATGAACCTGATGCTTTAATAATAAATTATCAACATTTGGCGTCAATTTTGTAAGGGTTCATCTTAAATCTCCTCGGCTAATGATGTCCAGTCTGTTTCTTTTTTTCGTTAGGAGATTGGTAACAGCGCTATATTATAAATAATGTATATGTTTTGATATTATAAGATAGTATGATGTAAGTAAATAGGTACTCTCAGTGTATGTGTTGAGATCCACTATCGTGGACCCCCAAATTTTTTTTTGCTGACGTAGACCCCTTGCAGGTTGTCATAGACCCCTAGGGGTCGATATAGACCACTTTGGGAATCACTACTTTAAATGAATGATAAGAGCCTCATGGCCTACTGATAAGACAATGTTTTCCAGTTCGCGAGTTCTATTCCATGCACTGTCAATCACAGTTAAGTGGATGTCGCCCTCTATATTCACATAATTTAATATTATATGTTTTTAAATAGTTGTTTGACGTCATCGAAATGAAATTCTTAAACAGTGACGTAGTTTCCTTTTTTAATAAAACATTCTTATAACTTGAATAAATTAGTGATCCCAGTGCTTGCTTTTTTAGCACGAAAAGTTCTCTCCTTGTTGAACAACGTTAACTGAAAGTTGCATTTTTATATGCAATTTGGAGGTTTTCTCCTTTGCATCACTATGAAAAAGCCTCCCTTGAGACATTTACAAAGAGCTAAATTCTGTTATGAGCGATGTGTGAATGCTCCTCTGTATCACGAATATGTTATAAAATGCTTTTATAATTAGTAAATAACTGAACTAAGCTTATTTTGAAATTTAAAACACGTTATCGTTATATATTACTGTGCATTAAACAATATTTGAAGTTATTTCGTTATAAATTACTGAAAATAGTTATCTCACCATTTTCTTTGTCACAACTCTTTTCTACATAATTTTAAGAGGAAAAATGCTAAATAATCAAATATATTGCTTCAACTATGCAACGATATTTCCAAATTTTTCTGGCTTATTTTCAATATTAATATATGAATGAATTCAGCATGCATTTTATTGTTTCTTAACTTTCATTTTGAGCTTACTTTGCCTAAATTCTAAGACTTCATAAATAAGTCGAGAAAACTGAATTGGATTCCCTTTTATCTGAGTATAAAAATTGATGTATTTTTCTTGAGAAGCTTATAGATTGCTCTCAAATAAATACCTGATTAACATTTTTATTTATTTACAGATTTGTTAGAAAAGCTACAAATAAGTTTTCAAAAACACCTTGAAATAAGTAGCTTATAACTTTTAGTGAAATTTTCTAAAATCTTTTTAAAATAAAAGAAATATTTAACTTCTAAGTGTAAATAATTTTAAAAATATTCATAACTTTTATAAGAAAAATTGGATAATTTTGTATCGTCTATTATTGATGAAAACATCACTCAGACAAATAATGATATTGTATATTTTTGTCGCATCTCTTATTTATGAGCATTTAATTTCGCTATATTTTATTATTTTAGTTGATAATAAATACTTGATTAAAAGTTTATTCAAACTTTCCCCATATTTTAATTTATCGTGTTTTATTGTTGTCGTGTGCCAGCCAGGCTGGCAATATGGGGTGCGCTGCTCCACTTTTCCAACTAAACCATATTTGGTGTGGAGTCCGACTTCTTTTCTTCAGTACACACATGCCATAGGTACCCATTTATTTTCCATTCCATTCTCCATTCATACAAGGAAAGGACAAAGACAAGAAATAGAGAGAGAGAAAGTACATCCATGCCCGAGCCAGGATTCGAACCCAGGTCCCACCTATCTGTAGTAAAGTACGCTAACCACTAAACAGGTTGGTCGGCAATTTATCGTGTTTTATTCTAATTTATTTGAAAATCAAGAATTTTCATCATAGCTTTGAATTTTTGACAAGTTAACTTGTAGGGTTATCATTTATTATGAAAGCTTCTGTAAGTTACGTGTATTAACTTAACTCTGATTTCTTATTAGAATTACTTCTACACGTAACCATGTCAGGAAGTTTTAATAAAAGACTGCAATTCAGTAACAAATTTATTGAATATCGCGCTTATCCATTCTATGACAGACTCTCTTTTTTTTCCCCCTTAGCGACGATTTCGCATTTCTCACGCTTCTAAAAGAACATTGCAATAAAGCTCATATTTCGGAAATTAAAAATTCTTCAACATTTTTCAGCACTTTAGCATTTGGTGTCATTTAAGTGAAATAGTTGAAGCCATTTCCATTTATTTCATTGTTGTCCTTTTTTAACCCTTTCGTGACCAAGGTCTCGTGGACGCGACGCAGCAATTCCACTCTTATCAGCCCAGCGTCGC
Source organism: Latrodectus geometricus (assembly GCA_026290005.1). Lineage (NCBI taxonomy): Eukaryota > Metazoa > Arthropoda > Arachnida > Araneae > Theridiidae > Latrodectus > Latrodectus geometricus. Next base: position 5,128 of record JAPDSC010005691.1, read on the forward strand.
TTCCAACACGAAGTGCTCCGATTGATATAAAGAGACCAGCGTCGCGTATGCGTAATCGAAAATCGGAACGTTTTATTTGAATTTTTAAATGCTACTAGATGGCGTTAAACGGCAATGGTTTTCACAACGATCGACTCATATGGTATTGGACCTTCATGAACGGGCATTAGTTTCTGTGCGATGCTTCTGTATTTGATATATTTATTGATGTAAACACAGTGAGAATCACGGCTCTTTAAAGGGCTGGGATTTATTGCGCGCTGTGTTTATATTTTGACAGATTGTGGAAATTTAGGGAACGTTTATTAGTTAAAATGTTGGGGTAGAATTGCGTTTGCCTTTTGAGGTTGGATAGAGCGAGATATGTAATATATTCGAAGGTAATAGACGAGAAAATATCTAATTTGGAATTCAGATCCAGAGTTATTCATCAAATAATAGAAAAATTAACAAAACCAAGGAGCTCAATATCTTGTCCAAAATTACCGGGCATTCAAACATTTCGTCTAACTGGTAGACATTTTCCAAAAATTTATAGTGATAGGAAAGGAAATAAAAGTAGAAGATGTGTCGTATGTGCTAAAAAAAATTGAAAACAAACATCATATTATGAGTGGAAAATATGAAATATTACACTCTGTGTGGATCCTTGTTTTGAACTATATCACACACAGCAGAATTTTTAAATTTCGATTTTATTCCGAATATATTATTATTCTTAATTTCTACTTTTTTATGCATAGTAATAATTTTAGTTTTTTGCATATTTCATTCATTTGTATTAACGCTATATTTTTTTATTTTAATACCTATTAAACAGCAGTATAGTATATATATAATTTATAAATTTGGAGTCTTTTTATAAAAATGCTGATTTCATACGAATTTTTTTGTAAAATTAGGCTTAACTGCTTAAAATGCGCGGGCCGGTAGTGACGCTCCTTTTCAGAGCGTTCGGTCCCGTGACTGAGTTTTATTTACGGCGCGCTGGTCCTCAAGAGGTTAAAAGTACCATTTCACATGAAAGGCATTGTGACTAATGTGCCCCAGTCAAGATGAGCGAACACGACAGATTTTTCTTTGGGTAGAGTAGAAATTCAAACTCACTCCTTTCCGATTACGAAAACAAATGCCTTAACCAACCAGGTATACGTGACCTCATAATACAAATAGTAATTTGTTTTTATTGTGAGGCATATCGAGGTGGTTGTTGCACCAGAAAGCTTCCCTGTACCTTGCTCGATGCTTTATAATAAGAAACTATAAAACATTTATTTCTTCTGTATTAATATCTTAAAGTTGAAAATCTGTCAATAAAAATATTTTTATAAAAAATGTTTTTCTGTATAGCAAATGAATTTGGTGATATATCATAACATATATTTTCGTCTGCTAGGCTTTTCTATTCAGCGTCCTTCTCTTGGCATCAACGCTAGGTCAGAGTTACCAGAAAGGTTATGGAGGAAGCCAAGGTGGAAAGGCTCTTGGTCAAGATGGTTACAGTTCGGCAGGTGGTGTAGGAGGAAGCTATGGAACTGGTGTCGGTGGAGTTGGTAATGGAGACTACAGGGCAAGTGGATATGGAGGAGGAGTGGGCTATGCAGGAGCTGCTGCATATGGCGCTGGTGCTGGAGTCTCAAAAGGTTTTGTCCAAGGAGGTGCAGCAGTCTCTGATGGATATAGTCAAGGAGGAGCAGGGGGATATGGTCAAAGAAATGTGGGAGAAATAGGAGAAAATAGTGGATATGCTCAAAGCGCAGGAGGAGCTGGTGGATTTGGTCAAGTAGCAGCTGAACAAGTTCATGGATTTGGTCAAGAAGGAGCAGACGGAGTTAGAGGATATGATCAAAGAGGAGTGGGAGGAGCTGGGGGATATGTTCAAGGAGCAGCTGGTGGAGTTGGTGGATTCGGTCAAGTAGTAGCAGGCGGATTGGGTCAAAGAGAAGATGGAGAATACCATCAAGGAACAGTTAGTGCAGCTCGGGGATTTGGTCAAGATGGAGTTGGAGGATATGGTCAAGGAGGAGTTGAAGAGAAGCAGGTTGGTAAATAAAAATGAATGTTTGGATTTCTAAATTATGGTAATGGGATAAACAATAAAATTAAATAAATATTTATAAGTGAGTAAATACTGTTTTGACTTGCCTTGCACACTAAAAATAAAAATATCGTTATAAATTTAAGCCTAAGATGAACTTTTCGATAATAAAATAAGAAACACCGATATGGAAGAAAATGAAAAACTGATATTAGAATGCTTTCATTCAACAGTCAAATTTTTATCAATACCTTCAGATTAAAGTTTAATATACAAAATGCACCTTCCTTATTTTCATAATCTGATTACAAATTATTTTATATTTGAAAGATTAATATTGCTGATTTAAGTTTATTTCAAGCATACAAGACAAAATTAGGAATTAATTTGTAATCAAAAATGAACAGTTGCGCTTTTCAAAAATGAATTAGAAAAAATGATTAAAATTTAGAAAACTATATAAAAATTTTATTTTCAAGTTATTTTAAATATTACTTTAAAAAGCCTTCATAACTGTTCAAAACAGTAAGTGGAACGTTGCCAATATTGAATTTGTGAATAAAATATTATGAATTAAATTTCCCATAGTTATAGATTTACATTCTACTCAGTTCAAAATTTACAAAGTTCGATTGTTCTTATCATTTTTATTCTGCCTTTTATCAGCACGTAATTATGAAATATAGTGTATAATAAACTATTATTTTAACTGCATAACTTTTCAGAGTAAAGTACCAAGTATTCAATTAAAAATGCAGTAAGAAAGTAGTTGCTTTTGTTTCAGATGATCATTACTAGCATTGCTTTCGACATTTTTATTGAAAAGTAATTTTGTTGACCAAAATTTGCATAAGAATTTGAATTTTTCTGAACACTACAGCTGATTAGGCAAAATAACGAATTTTATGAAGAAAAAAATATCCTATGACATTGCAATTCATAATTTGTAATAATTCATAAATTTTACCTTTAAGTAATATTATTTAAATTAAGCTAAAATTTTAATTTTTATTTTAGAATTTAAAATTTAATAATTTAAGCCTTTTCAGCTTCCAATGAAACATGATATTTTTAATGAATATTTTATGAAAAATAACATTTACTAATTAAATTAATTATTGTTAGGTTTTTAAAAGCTCTAATTTAAATATTGATTTGCTTTAACATACTTTTAAATTTCCTACTAGTTTCAAAAATGCTCTAATTTAACTAATAAAGGATTTTTAAAACTGATAAAAATATATTACCCTTCCAGCAGCAAGAAGAAAATATCATTGATATTGACTCTTAATTCATATCAAACTCACTACTTTAACCATAATTTTCATTTTATTCCTTTTCAATTTTATTAAATAATTTTCAGTAACATTGATTGTGTTTCTTTTTCCCCTCCTCAGCCCTATCAGTTTGACTACAATGTTCAAGATGTACAGGGAAACTCCAACTACAGACAAGAAGCGGGAGATGAAAGGGGTAACATCCGGGGCACATACGGATACAATGACGTCGACGGCGTTTACAGAGTAGTGGAATATGAAGCCGATTCTAATGGATTCAGGGCAAACATTAGGACAAACGAGCTAGGTGTTAGTAAAAACAATCCTGCTGACGTCACTATGACAGTCGAAGAACCACCTGCAGCCCTTATAGCAAAATATGCTCAAAGGGGATATGTTCGTGGTCAAGGTGGTGCTGGTGGTGCTGCAGTTGGTGGCGGAGCTGGTGGTGCGGGAGGGCTTGGAGGAGGAGCTGGTGGGTTTGGTGGACAAGGTGGATCTGGTGGTTATGGTGCAGAGATAGGTGGTGGAAGAGGGCGAGGAGGTGCTGCTGGATACGGTGGAGGAAATAGAGGACAAGGAGGGCTTGGAACTGGAGCTGCTGGTGGTTATGCTGCTCCTACAGGGGGTATAAGGGGACAAGGAAATACTGGTGTATACGATGGTGGGAACAAGGGACAAAGAGTTTCTGGTGGATATGGATCTTTTGGGCAAGGAGGTGCAAACAATTTTGGAAAATCTGAAAAACAAGGTGGAAATAGGGGATATGGTGCCAGTGGTGCTGTAGGACAAGGTCAAGAAGGATATGTTAGTGCTGCTGATCGAGGTGGAGTTACTGGGGTATTTAAAACTGATGCAACAGGAGCTGGGGGACAAACCGGAAGTTCAGGATCATATGTATCTGGAGGGATAGGAGGAGTTAAAGGAGGCAACTCAAATGGATATGGCTCTGAAAGTGTTGGCGGTCGCGGTGGAGCTGGAGGACAAGGAAATTATGGATCTGGAGCAGTGGGAGGTGTAGGAGGACAATCTGGATATGTTGGTGCAGGAGCTGTGGACTTTGGAAATAAAAATGAAAATTTTGGCGTAAATGATGGACTAGGAGGAGAGAGTAGAATTAGAGGAGGATATGATGGACAGCAAGAAGTTAGAAGATTACAGAATGGATATAGATCTAGTGAAGCTGGAGAAACAGGTGCAATCGGTGGTGTCCCAGGTGGACAAGGCGGATATGATGGTGGAGCAACTGGAGGATTTGGTGGTAAAAGTGGGAAATCTGGAGGAGCTGGATATGGGGGAGATGCGGAAGGATTCAGAGGTGGGTATGGTGCCCAACAAGGAGACCAAGGCATTCAAGGTGGTATTGGTGATGCTTTAAATGGTGTCCAAGCAGGTTGGCAAGGTGTTTCAGGTGGTTATGACAATAGAGCGCAAACTGGAGGATTCAGTGGGTCAAGAAATGCTGCTGGTAGTTTCGGAAATCAAAAAGGTACCAAGTATTAAATGCATGACCTGAATAAATGGAACAACATAAATATTTATTATGAATTTAACATTTGAGGTAAAGCTTCGGGACAATGGGCCATTCATCATCAACAAGGAATCATCAATCTACAAGGAAACACGGATGGAATTCAATTGCTCTTAAGAATGAATTCCTGCATGACAAAAGTGTATGAGGAATCGTATAAAAAATGGTTCCTTTTGCCTTTAAATAACCATCTCAATGCATTGCTGTACATTTGTTGTCCTTGTTAACAAGCCAATGTCAAGCTATGTTTTCGGAATTTATTCTGAATTTTTTCCTCAAACTGCTGAACTGATGGGTTTCTTGTCATAATTGTACATTATTTTATGTATATTGTTTTAACTGTGCGTACATAATATTAATGTATATTGAATAAATGTTGGATATTTGTTATCACAGTAAAATTGTTGTTGGATAATCCTTAAATATTCATTTTCACTTCATGTCATTAATACCATACGTTTTAGCATACCAAAAAGTGTTGCTAAAATTCATAAAATATTTAAATAAGATACAAAATACAAAATAACAATACTCTCAATGTAAGCTTATAATATCATTGGGATGTAATAACGAGAAATATTTTATAGAGCAGTTTTGTTCAACAAAACACTGTCTGCGACTGCATAATCTCTAATACTACCAAATCAAATGCAATAAATATCTTCTAACTTTTAATCTTATTTGAAAGTGTAAACTATCTATAATTTAATATAAAAAGTTAATCAATTATCAAAAATGGCAAATAGTTATATAAAAATTTTAAATAATAGTATAAAAATTATACAAAATATTATATACAAATTCTAATTTATAATATGAATATTTAATAAATTTCTTCATACTAAATAATATTAATGTGTATTTTCTATTACTTTATCTTTCCCGATTTTGAATTCGTTATTTAGGAATCAGGAAAACAATGTTAAACATCATTATGAAAATAAATTTTATGTTTATAATCGTATAAAAGTAAGTGTTAATAACATCGTCACATCAAACCATTGTCAAAAAATAAAAATACTATTATAGTTGACGCTACAGGTTTGGTACAACTTTCGATTTTTACAGTGTACAACAAATGCACGCATTTTTTTGATATTTTCTGCAAATGTTTCTTGAACTTTCCACAATGTAAACTCATCAGCATGCATGTTAAGAAATTGGCTTCAGAAATTATTGTTGTAAATAGGGCAAATATCTCCGTTAGTATTTTGAAAATATTGTAAACAATATATAAGAAGCAACCATTCAAGTATTTGCTATTTTGAAGGATTTAAAGAAAATGTAGTCTATTCCAGTGTTTCTCAACCGCCGGTCCGCAAGAAATATTTTCCGGTCCGCTAAATATCCGGCTTTTATAGGCCGACCAACGATACAGTACCTACATTACAATAATAATAGTTTAAAAAATAATGTAATCTTTGATGAAATATACAACAAACTGGCAACTATGTACCTAATCGCCCTTCATAAATTGCAGTACCACCAGCGTTGCCAAACTATTATAATTATAATAGATCTATTATTATTCAGCAATCCTTTTACGTTGTCACGTTACTCACCAAATCTGTTACTATTTTGAGTTTTTATGAAATTTACAGAATTACCCTTTACCTAAATTAAAACAACAAACTGCCGGTACCTCGGCACTCTTTTTTACTATTCTATGAAATCTATTACATTTTGAACTGTCGACTTATTCTTTTTAATCAAATTATTCTGGCAACACTGCTTAGAACACCAGTTAGGGTGCGCCTGTCTGCCTTGGTGCCTTGCGTATCCCTGATTACTTGAACGCTGACTATCGCAGTATCTCAGTGTTCAAGGCGTCTGGCGTCTTGATTACGTTTTGTTTTTGATATTGGTTATTCTGCACACTTGGGCAATTCTTGAAAACTATTTATCAGCGTAAGTTTTTAATAACTTCTGAATTTAATATTATAACTACTATTTCTGTAATTTTAGGTATCTAAAATCAATAACCAGAATGAGTAGGAAGGAAACGAAACGCACATTACTAAATTTCGTGCAAAGAAAGGATTTTCAAAAACCAAGT
>JAPDSC010005696.1:0-16341 GCA_026290005.1 Latrodectus geometricus
TATTAAATCAAATAAATTAAAATAAAACATAGTATACTTACTTATTTTTAGATGTTTCTCCAGACTTAAGATTTTCCTTCTGTTCCAGTGACTTGCTATTTGAAAGCTCTGAAGTTTTATTGTTTCCATTCTTGGATTTCTGCCGAAATTTCGAAGAAAATTTGTCTGTTGAAGTGAGGATTTTCTCAAAAGTGGATATGCCGACAGATTCATCAGAGCTACAATCCTCAATCTTAGTTTCTTGTTTTGGGTAAACTTCCCAGAATGCAGATTTAACGTCTAAGATGGCTTCTCCTATAGCAGCAATCAGATCAGTTGGTTGTTCGTTTTCATCAACATTCCTTCTTAGAGAAGGAAACAAATCGAAAGAACTAGGCGCCAAATCTGGAACGATCATTCCCAGTCGTGGCCTTTCCGGAATTTCTGGAACACTGTAGCTGCGGCTGTCCTTTTGAGTCCTGTTGTCTTTTTTGTCCTGCGTGGTTACTCTGTCGTCGAAACTAATTCTGTACATGTCTCGGCAGTCTGCCGCACTGCTCAAGAAGTTCTTCTTTCTTTGTTCGTCTGACATTTCAGTCCTCCAAGAGGAAGATGAGGATGGTGTGAGGGGCTTATCAACTTCTCCATCCTCTGCTTGGCACTGGTCATCGTCAGGAATCTCGTCGATGTTATCCAACACCCAGTTTGTCGTTTGCTTGGATGCCGACATGCTTTCAAACTCGCTGCCGCTGTCATTGCTGAGTTTGGCCCTCACAGAGTCCAAGACATCGAGCGAAGCTGAAGACGAGGACGATGCCATGTCGGTTCTTCTTGCAAAGTCCTCGGAGAAAGCCGAGTCAGACCTGGCTTCAATGTCCGAAAGTTTGCTGAGGTTGTCGCTGTCGCTCTCTTTCGAGGACCTGTCATCTGACTTCTCCCTCTGCATCACCCCTCGTATCCTGTCCGAAGTGGTTGAGAAGTCAGTTGCATTGGACGACGAAGATCCAGACTTGCCCATGGAGGACGAAGGTGGGGTCTCGAAGAAAACGCACATTTCCTTCTCCATGATGATGTTGAATTTTGTCTCCGGCTCTGCGACGTTGAGTTCGTCACAGCAAGCGGAGATGGATGGTTCGGATGTCCTGCATCGATGTCCACCGCTGCAGCAGGCGGTTCCAGTCGAATCCGTGTCCACCTTGTCAAAGTCGTTCCACTCTAGAGACACCGAGGAAGAGGGGGAGGTATCTTCAGACGAAACGAACTCACGGCATTCCACTTCATCAATAGTCACACAAGATCTATTCAAAAATAATTCAATTTAATAAGCTGAAAACAAATTCTTATACAGAATATATTCTCATGCGTTTATTTCATATTAAATATGTTTTTCTTAACCATAAAGTGGTTGTTTCTTTCGTTTAAGTAGCGATCATGTGTATGTCATTTTATTTTACTTATGATTGGTCTGTGAATTAAACAAATAATCTTTTTCACCAATGATGTTGAATATACAATTTTGTCCACCCATCCAAAACAAGTCAATTTGTCAGTGGGATGAGCTCTTCAGTGAGCAGTTGGAAAGATAATGTTGGTCAGTATCTTAGTGAGATGGGTTATTTTATATATTATTGGAGATTTGTGCCTCTCTTGATACCGCTATTAAAAAATAAATACCTATTAATCATTAAGTAAAGATAAATTTATTTCATGTAGCATGTAAGGCACATTAAATATTAATATTTGATTGTTTATACAAGCAATAAATAAATCCTAACATCCACTTTATGGTTAGCTTTAATCGGCAAGGACGATTTATTTTTATTTTTGGAAAAAAAAAAGTGATACATGCACACTATCCCGTAGATCATTTTCGTCATAAAAAATATCGCCGAATTTGGCTAATTTAAAATTTTTTTGACAAAATGTGAAGGAAAAGCAGAGTAGTTTACTTATCTTCATTGTTAAAAAACAAATAAAAAGTTTATTTTAATTCTCATATTCGCTATTTCTACAGTTAGTTCATTAGAAAATAAAAGCAGAACTTCTGCACTAAATTTTCGGCTAGCACAATAACATTGAAGATGAAAGATATCAAATTAAAATTAAGAAAGCGATTGTAGAAGCTTGATTTATTATAAATCACCGAATTACCATTAATGAAGTAGGTAAAAAATTGAATGTATTGGATTTGATCATTTATAATGATATGAAAAGCCTTAGTATAATTTCAAAGTTTTGCATGAGTTCCATTTATTTTGACAAAAAAACAATTATTTATAATTATCTCTGGGATTTTCGTTTCAAATGCCAAGAGAGAAAATGACCAATTTTTAAAGCGATTTATCACTGGAGATGAGAAAATTTGCTTTCCACAATGTTAAATAAAAAAATACGGAATTAATTCAAATCAATATACATCAAGTTAACCTTTATCTAGTTGACGGATGTTAAAGAAACAGTTTTTTCCGAGATTCAACTGGGCAACATCTGTTTTGAAATATGCTGTTATGAACTGAAGAATTCTTTCAATCAAAAAAAGATGCATAATTAATTAATAGAAGCGTTCGATTAAGATAATATGAAACCTCACGTAAGCTTTGTACTTTTACTACACGTAATGATTTGAAGGTGTCAGATATACAGAATATGACTACATATCTGACACCTTGGAATTATTAAATGTTCTTGTATGTCTATTCTTCTAATTAGAAAATGTTTTATACAAAAAGCTTTATTTGAATTAAAACATCAAAAAGGATTGGTATCAATGTTTTGCAGCAATTGAGAAGTTGTATGACTGTTAAAAACATGTTACTATCAAAAAGACGGCAAAATGTATCGCAAGAATATAAAAATATGGTTATTTGCGATAAAAATATCATTTTTCACAAAACAAGAAACGAATTATTTTTTAACTTTAAAATAATTAAGGAAATTCACGTATGTACGTAATTCATCCAATTAGCTTCAGATGTTTGTAAAAGCTATTTCAAGTTTTTTTTTTTTCTTTTTAAATTTTAGCTCTCAACACAGAACAGATTTTAAGTTTGATTTAAATAGCAATATATATAGTTACCTTCTAAGTCTCTTCCTTAAACTGCAACGGACTCCACTTTTCTTGGCGTGAAGCTCTGTATCACTCAAAGAATATGGTTTGGGCTTGGATACCATGCAAGTGCATTTGTCTCCACATTTCCCTGAACGCTGATTCGCGGAATTCTCAGTTAAAGTATTCAAAGGAAATTTCGATTCGTCAACCCTTCTTACCGTCTGGTTTTGGCTGTTGTCTGGATTTTCATCGTCTTCGTCAGTTCTTTTGCAGTCGTTAGCATCGTCAGACACAGATGATGTGCCTTCCATTGAAATCACTGATTCATCAGATAAAGTCACCACGCTCGACTCATCCAGAGAGGACTGTCTGCTGTCATTGAGACTTTTGGAAGTTGGTGACACTTTTGATGCTTCACATCCACCATCCGATTCTAATTTTTCTTTAATGTTCTTCAAGTTACCAATTCCCTGAATGGTATGACTGACGTTCTTGAAAAGGTCGAAACTTTGGATGGGTCCTTGACTTGATGCCAAGCTTTCCAAGCGTTCTTTAATTTTCTCGCCAAGGGTTCTTTGGTTTCGCTTAGCTTCACTTTCGCTGCTTTTTGCAATTATGTCTTCAGGAATTCTATTTCGTGTTAATTCTACGACAGAATCTTCTTTTTCTCCTTTAGAGCTACCATTGCAATGCTTGGGAGAATTATTAGGTGAATTGATTTCGTCACACATGTCAACATCATTAGGCTTTCTAGAGGCTGTGTTTCTCAAGACTGATTCTACAGGCTCGTTAGATGATTTTTGACATTTTGGCTTGTTTTTTTCTAAATCAGTTACTTTAGAATTGAAACGAATGCTTTTTCCTTTAGAATCGATTTCATCCAATGAACTGGTAATTTCTGAAGTGGTAGCAGTTGTTTTAATACCTGTTATCAATGGATCAGTGATGTATCTAATTGGGCCGATTGGCGATGGAGTACGAGACAAGTCACCTTCATCCGTGTTTTTATCTTCAAGGTCTAATTTTTTTAAAGTTTCTGTCATGGGAGGTTTCACTTCCGGATCTGGGCTTTTATTCCTCTGGACATCAGGTTCCTTGTTGGATGATTTCAAGACATCATTAGGCATATCAGTAGCCATCTTTAAGCCATCGCTGGACGTATCACTAATCTTTAAGCCATCATCCGACTCCAAGCTTCCCTGGCTTGATTTTGATGACTGAGAACTGAGATTTTTGGAAATCAGAGCACTATTCATGTCATCGGAATGGCGCCAACTGTACCTGTCTTCAAACTTTGGATCAGATATAGGTCTGATCAGGGATCTGCGAGTTCTGATCATATGGTCCGTTGTTTCTTGCTTCGAGTGAATGCTATCAGATGTTGAGTGATTCATCTGCTGTTGCTGCATCAGCTGGTCGATGACACCTGTGGATCCGGGAAACCTACCATCATTTTTTCCCGATTGCGGGGGAGAAGACTCAGCAGAGGAGGTCTGGCTGCTGAGAACAGTTACTGGCGATGCTTGTGCAGAACGACTTCCGAACCTGGATATGTTATTTCTAAGCTCATTCTGCGATCCCAAGGTCTCAAATTCACTAGTACTTCGCTGAATAACAGATATAACACTCTCTTCACTGTCAACGCTTGTGTCACTGGTGATGCTGTTACCTTTCCGTGGAATAACAGACACGATGGATTCTTCACTATCGACACTTGTATCACTCTTAACAGAACTCCCGCGACTGCAACTACGTGGCATGGCGTATGTCCTCAAAGCAGACGCCAACACTCCCTGAGCTGCGGATGCAGAAAAACGTCTGGGAACTGGATGGCAAGATGAGGTATTGTCACCGGTATCCACGCTCAGGCTTCTTTTCACAAGACCCCTTTGGGAAACGGGTATCACTGCTCTTTCACGGGTAGCATAATTAAGAGGGGACCGATTTTCTGTGGAAGAGATATCATTCGCTTCTGTGGAGGTGTCTGCCAGAACATTTTGGGCTTGTTCGTAAAAGCTGATATGTCTTTGCTTATCTGGAACGAATATCGATTCTTCAGGAATTTCATCATCGATAAGCTTATAGAGCTCGGGCATGGAATAATAGGAAGACAGATGGCCATCTACCGAATCTTCTTCAAGCTGCAAAAAAGGATTGCAAGAATTAAATCCTAAAAATTAGCTCTTATTACGGTTTTTCATTTTTTATTTAAAATTTAGTTTCAACAATCGTTTCAAATGAATTATTACGTTGGAAATGAAGACAATTCCGTTGAAAATAAGCTCGGCTTTTAAATATTGACTCACTGTGAGAAACTACAAGAAACACACATAAAACTGCATTTAATGCCTAATGCCTTACATTTAAAGGAATAATTAATTGAGTTTATATGTGAAATCGATAATTATTTTGATTAAAATGATTTAATCATCCTTATTTAATAATTCTTGAAAGAATTAAGATTAAAGAAATATGTAGAAAATCTGAACTGTATCTTTGTACATAACGAACACATAAAGTTTGGAAAAAAATGTTGATACTTTAACCAATCACAATTTTACAGATGACCCGATATAGTGTGGGAAAAAAATTTGCTTGTAGGGAACTATAGTTCTTAAAAAATACTTTTTAAGAACTGTGGTTCCTTACAATAGTAGGGTTTTGATTCCTTATAAAGTAATTCTTAAGAATCTTTTAAATTTCTGTATGAAAGTCCATGTCATTATGACACGGTCTTTCTTCCAGAATAAAGGATCTAATTAAATTGCTCCTAAATTTAATTAATTATTATTAATAATAAATTAGTTTGTTAAAATATTTTAAATTAAACTGCAAGATTCTAACATGCTGATCCAAGAGGAGATACCAGTTAAAAAAAATGCAAGAAATATGAGCATATAATTCAAAAATCAAACATAAGGGAGATATGTTTAAAATATTCTTATTTCTAAATGAATTGTTTCCAAGAAATTCATATGCATAATACTCATATTATATTGTACATTATGTCAATATAAAACGCTATATTGAAAAAGAAAATCCTTTTGTTCAAAAATATTAATAGTAAACAGTATGTTAAGTAGATGCCCTCAAACTCTGATTCTTCATTATCAAAATTAAAAAGGATTTAAAAAATTCATTTAAAGTAAAGATAAATATATTCCATTTATCCATTTAAATTAAAGATAAAATTTAAGTCTTTGTGTGTGACACATGTCGTCAGATTCTTCTGACAGAAAAATAATTTCATCACCCTTGAATTGGTGATGATGTTTTCATGTATCAATTTTTACATTTTTCAAATATCGGTTGAATATTTTTAAATGAAATGAATGCTGCAGTATTAAAAACTCTAGCAACACGTTAAAAATTTAACTTTTAAACTTATAAACGACAAGGAATTTCATGAAATTCTCTTGACACAACTGTATTTCCAAATTGACGGGGAAATAATTCAGTATTTAATTGTAATTAGTATAAATAATATAAAATGTTAATTTAAAATATATCTTGTAACAGACATGACAACAACAGTGCCCCTTCTGACCAACAATTAAACTAATAGAAGAATGAGGCGGATTCTTGATGTGAGCGGAACATGTTACTCTATTATTATTATTTTTTTAAATATAGTTTCATTACTTCCGACCGTTGGTTTGTTTTTGTCACTTTTAGAATATTAAACTTTATTTTAAATTTAACGCCAAAAGTTGTGTTCTTGTTCTTTAGCCACAGTTGCAATTGTATATATATATATATAAAATATTTAAAATTATATTTTAAAAAACATTTTAAATTTTAAAATATTTCATAATTATATTTAAAATTAAGTGTTTGTAGTAAAATATTAAAAATGCTAAGACGTAAAATATATAAAGATAGTACGATTTTAGCGTGATTTTACAATTTTTTTGTAAGTGTTTGTAAAAATTCAAAAATGTCATTTCTAAAAATATTGTATATAGTTTAAGAAATTGTACTATTATTAATTGTATTGTTGTAATATTCAGAGATTTAATACAAACTATATGGTTTTATGATGGTATCCGTTAACAGTATTTTAGAGACAAAACTCAGTTATATATGTGCAATATATTAAATTGATATAGGAGGGAAAACATTCTTACCGTTGGTGGTTCATCTTCAGCTTTTTCTTGTTGGGACATTTCCGGAACATTACTCTTAAGATCATTCTTTTTGGTCTTGCAGTTCACAAGCTTCAAAGTGGAACTTCCAGATACTACCACGAACTGGCTATTTTGTAATTTCTCCTCTTCAAGGGATCCCTTCACGTCATCCACCTGACAATTCACTGTAACCGTTTTATCTTCGTCATCCAGAGGCAAATCCTGCCTCAACTTCATCAACGCGTCGGCCGGACTGTTGTACTTTCTCGTTTCGCAGGGCATTGTGGGTATGTCCGCGATGCCCTTGCTTCCATCGACCAGAACTGAGCTGGTGAACGTCTGCAGGGCTGTAGACTTCGTCTTGAATCTTGGTCCGGCAGAGATATTGGGGTTCGCCTCCGTTTCTCGATCTTCTTTCCCTCCACCAGGGCTCAGCGACATGAGCTCTTCCAGACGGGACATCATGGACACCGTGGATTTGGAGCGGACAATGCCGTTCAGATCACCACCCCTGGCCTTGACAACGTACTCCCTGGGGTCACTAGCGGTGGATATCCTCTTGTGGAGGTCAGACAGAGGCTCTTTCTCGCATTTCTTGACCCTCAGGAATCCGGGAATCATGTTCAGGAAATCGACCAGGGAGCGAGACTTCTTTCCTGATTCCTGGTCCGAGACAGGGAGGCAGGAAGCGCACATGCGCACTTCGCAACTGCCCAAGCCCCCATAATTGGTGTCCGTCGGGGTGCCACATTTCTTACATGTGTCGAATCCTTCCAAGTGCCGGATCTCTATAGGAACATCCTCCTCCTCCTCCTGGTGGTCAGGACCGTCGGAATCTACACTATCCTGGAAAAATGAATATAGGCCCAATGATTCACTAATTTTGATGCACAGTATTTGATCATTTTAGCATATCATACATATTTAAACAGTTTTAAATGTAAGAACCATTAGGTAAACCATATTGATGACAAGTGCATTGAAAACTTTAAGTAAATTTTTTTAAAGCAAAACCAGAGGATATTACTTCAAGAGGAAAATATTCAGTTCTTCCGCAAATAATTTCTAAAATGATTATTATGGTTGATATAAATTTCCTCGAGTGAAATATTTTAGCATATGAAATCATATTCTTTATATATCATGAATACAACTCTGAAATGCTTTATGTGTGAGTAATTTTTTTTTAACTCAAATCTGGCTATCAGATTTTTATGCCTGATATTGAGTTGTTAGGAAATTTCATGCGGATTTTCGGTAGGTAGCGCGAGAGACCTGACTGAATATATCACAATTATTGAAAAAATGACATGTGTACACATTCTAAAAGAGATAGCTTCAGCTACATTTGGAAAAAAGTTTGGTTATGATTCGTTCATTTTTATCAGTTATTTGTACGCTTTAGAATAGGGTGTCAAATAAAATGCATATAGGCATTGAATGCTTTTCTTTTTCCGAGAAGACCAATGCGAGTCTCAATATTCTTTACGTGCCCATTCCAAATGAACACCTTGGCGCAGCTTGTCCTTTTTGGACCTTGCGCCATAAAACCCAACCAACCAACCAAATTAATACCTCTGGGGGTGGTTAGAGCCAGGCAATGGATCTTCTCTGGTTTCAATCTCTAAATTGGAAGACCCAGATGGGGGGTGCTGCCATCTATGAGCCAAAGTCGTACTTCCATCTTCGTATGAGAGTGCGCTTTTCAAAAACGAAAGATATTCTTTCTGACCTCATCCAGTCCCTGACGGACGGGCTTCGCCAAGTGTCATAAGTAACAACAAACAGTGAGTACGAATCCCGATCCAAACAAAGATTTTCACTAGGGGCAGACTGGGGTGGGAAAAATGCATCGTTTTCACCATGTCCTCCTAGAGAAGTAATATTTCTGGGGATAGCATGACAAATCTGGGAGTTTTCTGCTTGGTTCCTGTTTCTATATTACGGGGACCCACTTTGGGGCCCACGACGGTACGTCCACAGGATGCCCCGCTAGACAAAAGTGTAATCGCTTTAGCCCCTTGTAAAGCTGTAAACGCTAATAACAGAACATTGGAAATAGCAACACATTTTAAATTTATGTATCATTAATGGATTTACTGTCAAATTTCTATTCACACATGGTTATAATTGTTTTCTATATCTTTAATTGTTTGAAATTGCATCTATTTCAGTATTTAACTATATTAATATAACAAAAAATTTATTTCAGCAGTAAATTACAAGAGCTTATGCAGTTGCTGCTTAAATGTTTTCCTGTCAATTAAGGGATGTCTCTTTACTAGATGAATAATATTTACCCTTTCTGCTCCTTCATCCAAATGTAATTTGTAATTGTTATTAGAGATGAACAATTCATTTTTTTTGCTTATTCACTCAAAACCCTATTACACAAAAAAATCTATTAATTTTCATGAATTAGAATTACTGAAAAATATAAAGTTTTAGCTGTCTACATATAGATTTTCCAAAGAAATAAACCAAATATAATGACGTAAAATTCAATCAAGATGAAATGAATATTATTACAATGGATTTATATATCTGCATTTTGAACAGTAAATTATACGTTTCTGTCATCAACATGTTCTCCTTTAGTCAATACTTAAACATAACATGCACTTCCTATTTTATTTCTATCGAATCAACAGGTTAGTTAATATTTTGGCTATCATGTTAGGCCAGAACTTGTATTAACTAACTAGTCCAATTAACAACCATCGAATTAGTGGTCTAATTAGCATTATATCAAGTTAATATTCTGACCGTCGCCCACCCTGTCTAATGATCAGCGTCATTGACTGTGAAAGGGGTGGTTCTGGGTTCGAATCCCGGTTCGGGCATGGATGTACTTTCTCTTTCTCTTATATGCTCCCTTTGCATCACAAAGACAAGTGTACATTGCATTTATATGTTCTATATATTTTTTCCGAATTTTACAGACCAAAAAATCTATCAATTTACACCAAAAGAAAAAATTACTGGACAATTCAGATTACCAAAATTATTTTTTGAAAAATACTAATCATGTTTACAAAAAAAAGTCTTGACAAACAAAAACTTTCCTCAAGATTAGATTAAAAGATTCTTGAATTTCAACAGTATTATGCCACCCACCCTGTCCAGTAGTCAGCGTGCCTGACTGCGGATGGGGAGGACCTGGATTCGAATCCCGGTTCGGGCACGGATGTACTTTCTCTGTCTCTTCCTTTGTCCTTTCCTTATATGGTTGAATTGTGAATGGTTGCCTATCCTATAAACGGGTATCCATGGTAAGTGTGTACTGATGAAGTCGGACTCCACACCAAATGATGGTTCAGTTGGAAAAATGGAGCAGCGCACCCCATACTATAAGGGAGGGGCGCCTGTAACATCTATAGCGATTCGCTATCGTCCCTATACTCCCTATCAGACCCGAATAATCATAACAGCTTGGTTCTGAAAGTAAAGGGCTTATACCTGGAGGTCTCGAGTGACCGGGAGGTGCACTTGCACTATGTCAGGACCCATCAGGGCACGGTTGGAAATGAAAGAGCAGATGAACTGGCAAAGGAAGCTACGGGTTTACTAGAGCCGACGCTAGAGCTACCGAGACCTAGGTCGCACCTTCTTAAGGTGCTACGTGAAGAAGCTCTGAAGGCATGGCAATTAAGATGGGAAACATGCGAGGTGGGCCGGCAGACCTTTCGATTCTGCGGCACTGTGACTAAAAGGATGGTTGTGGGTAACCCAACCGTCGCCCAAGTTGCGACTGGACATGGACGTGTACCGGAGTATCTTCATAAGAGAGGGTACCCGATAAGTGAGTTATGTCGCTCATGTGACGCAGTTGGAGATTGTCTCCATTATGTCCTGCACTGTAATCGGACATCCGATGAACGGAGCAAACTGATGTACGACAGTGAAAACTTGAGTACCATCCTGGACCGGCGCAATTGGTCGATTCTCCTGAGAATCATGTCCATAGCGTCGGATGACATTCCAATGATGGAATACCAGAGAGCCCCGGAAGGCGGGACAGCTGACGTATGGGAGATTGAGAACTGACTTAAAGGATTTAATGGTTCGATCAAGGCACTGCTAATCAGCCATGGTTCTGAAAGACAAATCTTTCATAAAGGTGCTATAAGTCCAAGGAAAGGTACCGCATAAAAAGGCGGGATTTTCTCGTGGATGTTAAGAGGGTCCTGCTATATGACTCTGCAGAGAGGTATACCGAGGCGGTGGCTCGCAGGGTAGCAGGCACTTAGTTCTGTCGAGGGCAGGGCACTTTAGGAATAGAAGCCTCGGCTTCTGGTACTATGCCTCGCCAACTCGATCCCCTAATGTCCCTAATGTTAGCCTAGCTGGCACAATGCAATAACAACAATATTCTGAACATTAATTTAACAATATGTGAGTCTGATTATCATCTTTGTTTCGCATCGTTCTAAAGGTCCGGAAACAATTTTAAATTGTAAATCTCAGTCTTATTAGAAACTAGTAAAAAATGACCGTTGAGTATTAAGCAAACAAACCAACTTATTTCATAACCATTATCTAATGCAATCGAAGTTGTAGATTTAGGTAAAATCTTCATGTTATCTCTAGTGAGTGTGAAGAAAAGTAAATTTACTAGTTATGAATATTATTATAATAGAAGCAAACGTGTTGAAAAAGAAACTATTATCTCCATTTCAGATCTTACAATAAATGATCAGTGGCACCTTTTATGTAACCTCATCATTTTTCGAAACATCTTGAGTTCTGCTTCATTTTTAAAATAAACAATAATCTATAGAACAATAAGCGACTTTTTTGGTGACATTGCCAACTTACCTGGCGATAGCAATCATTTCCAGGAGATTTGTAGCCTGAATCTTGATGTTGGTTTTTCCCAAATTCCATGCTCTGGGAGACACATGGTTTCCTGCAGGATTTGTAAAAGTAAGGTCTTGGGGGAGCGATGGGCGTTTCATTGGTGGACAACCTCTGGAAAGCCCTCCTCACGAAACTGTAGCAGGTCTCGTTGGGGCTGGACAACTCCGAGCTGCTCTGGCTGCTGTTGGCTCTGCAGTGGTCCACGGATCCGGCACTCCGGTACCTGCCACGTCCGTTCCGGTACTTCTGCCGCCTACGAGTCACCGGTCCCTGGTGTCCTTCATTGTCCGAGATGTGGGAATAGGCGTGGTACACCAAGACATCATCGTCACTGGTTGTTGTGCTGGTCAGTTCGCGTTCAACAGAAGAGCCCCTGTCTGAATAGTTTTTAAAATCTGTAAAACTTCTTTTCGGTCATAAATATCGATATTAAACATTTCTGCAAAATAGCAATGCAATCAATAATATTTGTCTTGGCTTTTGTTAAACGACGACAGATCTTATTGAGAAGATATCTTATTTTGGTAAGACTAACACAATTTTTATGTTTTTACAATTCAAAGATAATTTCTTGATTTATAAGAATTCGAATTTTACTATGAGCTTCATAGTAATTCAATTCAAGAAATGGGAACTTTAATTACTTATTTTTTTTTACATTTTACTGCATTTTTATGATAACACTTTGTTAAGAATATGGGTTAAAAAACATTTTAGGCATAAAATTAAATCAGAAATTGTCTGAATAAATTATAATTCGGACATGTCTCTTTAAGAGGAATTTCTTGAATAAGAGTTTTCAATGAATGAATAGAAAGTGACTATATCTTCCAAGCAATTAACATGAAAAAAAAGTATTTTTAATGTATTGTGTAGGAAAAGAAATCTTTGAAAGGATTTTTTGTGGAAGAAAAATACGTAAAAACCAGTTTCCATGGGGAAATTAGGAAATATTATACCATTTTTTGTGAAATAAAAACTATTTTGGAATCAGTTTTCATGTGAAAAATAAGTAAAAAGCTTACAAGGGAAGAAGTTTATATATCGGCCGTGGTGGATAGGTTTGTGTTAGGGCGTCGTTCTCGTTACCGGAAGGTGGTAAGTTCGTTTCCCGGCTTATCCGAAGATCTGCCGTATTCACTAATTACGACTGGGGCACGAAAAATATAGGTCATTGTAGTAATGTTCTCCATGTTCTCATTCCAAATTAATATCTCTGGGGGTGTAAGCAGCCAGGTCTTGGATTTTCTCTGGTTGCTTATCTTTAAATTGGAAGACCCAGATGGTGCTGCCACCTGTGCACCAAAGTCGTATTTCTACCCTCGTAGGGAAGGGGGTGCTTTGTTCAAAAATGGAAGATACTCTTTCTGATTTCATTCCCCCAGTCCCTGATGGCTTCGCCAAGGGCCATACGTAACAACAACAACCACAAAAGTATATATAAAGCAGGGAATGAATGAATTAAAATCTGTGCACGAGTTTGCATATATGCATGAAAAACTTATTTTAAAGTCTATAACTTCTTTTTAATAAAATAATTTTCTGTCTATATAATCTATATGTATGTAGTCTGTATAATTAATTTTTATATCATTAATTATATTAATATATGATACATATTAATCGTTTCTGAATGCTTTTTCAAATATTATTTTATGTATAAATTACAGTAACTTCATTTTTATGCCAATGTATTAAAATAAAATTACATATAAGGTCGACATAAAAAATTATTATTAAGTTTTACCAACAGTTTGTAACGTTGGAATATTGAAAGATTTTCTTAATAAATACTCAAGTATTATCTCAATAAACTTAGTGGTAGATACTATTTTTATAAATTAAAAAAGGATGAACTGTTATTGGTATTAATTCATTATTCATCTTTAAAAGACTCTATTTTTTAACCCTTCTTTGCATAATGGTGGAAATTTCCATCATAACTTATAATGCCCAAAAATTGTATAAAAGTTCACTTTAAATTGATCATGTTTGGATATCTTTTGCATAAAAAGAAACATAGCTGTCAAAAATATACAAGTGTCATTATTAGTGAAACGAGCTTCAAGTTGTCTCATTCCGCTGTTTGTTGTAGTTGCAATAAACGTATGATTTCGTTTATAATTTTGTTTTATTATATAAGAGTTTCTATTGCTAAAAAATTGAAAATGAGTTGGAAGAAAGGTTTGTAACACGTGTTTCTGTTATTTTCCTCTTTTATTTCTATTTAGTACTAAGCTAATGATCTAACTTTGGATGATGATGGAAATTTTTAGCATATTGTTTTTTGCTAAATTTATACTATAAATATATACTAAGATTTTTTTAACCATTTTTCCTTTAATTTTGAACATGAATTATATCAACTTGATTTATTTCACCAATAAAGAAAAAATCATGCAAAGAAGGGTTAAAAACAATTAATGGATAATTTTTGAGAAGAATTATTTAAGGAGTTAAACATGCTCTACAATAATTGAAATAATATTTTCAAGAATTTCAACATCATTTCCAATTGCTTTCTTTAATTACGATATTAAATTTTAATCTCAAGATTTCGGAAGCATTGAAAGTAAGTTGTCCTCATAAAACGTAATAGATCGGCTGGTATAAATAATCTTTTTAATACAACTATATTGATAGTGAGTGATATCTTTGAACGTAAATATTGAATATATCATCTATAAAAATTGAATAGATCGATTGACAAGGTCAAATTGAACAGCTGTCCTCTATTCTTATAGACTTCGCTTTCAAAACTAAACACAAATCTGATCTAACAGGTGTTTCAATATATTCCTGATGAAAATCTTGTCGATTTTTGTTCGAGAACATCCAGACAATGAAAGTTTGCAAACAGTGAATCTATTCTAAATTTGTTTGTTACAAAAGTAGGCTTTATTTTAATATAATGGATGAAAGAATTAAATTTGTCACTAAAAGAAAAATTATATAAAAGTTTTTTTTTCATAATTTTAAAATTTTTCTTTGTTTTTGTGATATTTTTAAGTTAATCTGTAAGTTTTCATTCAAAATTGTTTCAAGTCCCCACAGAAAGCAAATTTATGACATTACTATTTTAGAATATTCCAAGTATATATTTCATTGTTTTAAAAAAAAGAAGTTTATGATAAATTAAGTAATAGAAACTGTAAACTATATATATATATATATATATATATATATATATATATATGTGTGTGTGTGTGTGTGTGTAGTACGTGACATAGGAAATGCTACACCATAAAATATTGGATAGAATGTGATACCCAAATTTCAGAAATATGTTCATGTCGCGACCCAAAAAAAAGTCAAAATTTTTTCATTGCTTTATTTTAGAGCGTATTTGTAAAAAATCTTCAATCCTACGATGATGATTTTTTTTAACTTACAGATTTTTTATTTATTTTTTTAATAATAAAGATAAACAAAAGTACTTTTCGATCCAAGGAAAATTTAATTAATAATCAAGTGTTTTTAATATTTTTTATTGACCAAATTAAAATATATTTATAACTTTTGAAAATAATTGACATTTTAACTTACTCCTAAAATAAAAAAAGAAATATCAATACATTTGTTAAGTCTTTTAAATTTTAAATGCAAGTCATACAGTTTTAATGAGAACCTTGTGCTTGAATACATTTTGAGAGATCTTCAAACCTCGGTTGAATGCTTGTCAAGGAGCACCTTATATCTATTTCAGGATTTAACTTGTTCCGGTAATTGTTTTTGATTACACACAGAGCCGAAAAAGCAGCCTGACACATATATGTTGTTGAAAAGGGCAATAATACTTTTAGGGCTTCTTTAACAATTATTGGCTTTTCGGTTTTTAATTTTAACCAGAAAGCACATAAAGATTCAGTGTTTTTGTAGAAATTGTATCGAAGTGCTTGGTCACTTTGTATTTCTATTAATTGTTCTTGAAATTGATTAATATTAACAAATTCCTCATGCAAATCACTTACATCAAAATTAAATGGCATTCGAACCCAATTATATTTGAAAACATCGTCTGCAGGGAAATATCGATCAAAGTCTGCTATTAGTTTTTCTAAACGATTAATAATAATTTTCTGTATTTCAAAATCTGTGATATCAATATTATTGTCTTCAACAAGTAAATTAAGAGTCGGGAATGAAGCAAGTTTCTTTACTTCAACCTTATTTCTCCATAATTTAAGTTTAGGGAATAACTTGTATTAGGGAATAACTATTCTAGAAGGTGTTGGTATTACTTATTATTTGGTGTATTACTAACTTTTTTGGTTCGACTCAGCGCGACCCTAGAAATATGCTTCGCGACAAAATTTTGGGTCGCGA
>JAPDSC010005696.1:16351-42123 GCA_026290005.1 Latrodectus geometricus
TTGGAGGGAGTTTCATGATAATAATTCATTTCTTTTTGGATGTATATATTTTTTGGGACAGAGTGTATATGCAAAGTGACCCACCCTGTCTAATGGTCAGCGTACCTGACTGCGGATAAGAAGGTTCTGGGTTCGAATCCCAGTTCAAGCACGGATGTACTTTCTCTTTCTCCTGTCTTTGTCCTTTCCTTGCATGAATGGAGTATGAATGGTTGCCTACCTTATAAACGGATACCTATGGCATGTGTGTACTGAGGAAATCGGACTCCACACCAAATAATGGTTCAGTTGGAAAAGTGAAGCAGCGCACCCCATATTGCCAGTCAGGCTGGCACTGGACAATAAAAATAAACAAATAAAAGAAATCCAACCATATGACAGAGTAACTCATAAAATCAAATTTCCCGACTTCAAGGTCACATATCATGTTTAAAGGTCATATTTAAATAATGTCATTAATTATTAATTTTGAATTAGAATTCATTTTAATGCTCTCTAGGGAAATTCGGCAAAAAATCTATGGAAATGAGAATATCTATCTTTCTATCTATCTATCTATCTATTTATATATATATATATACACAGAGAGAATTCTCAATTCATTAAATCAATGATTTATATTCAGAGTTACCTTCACTGCTACTTTTGACAGGTTCGTGCCACGGTACTAGTACATCCTGTGAATCGAACTGCAAAAGAAAAAAATAATCAGTTAATTAAATTACCAACAATATGAGTAAAGTTAATGGCAGGTAAACTAAAGTTTAATTAATCGTCACCTAACATAAACTCAGCCACTTAACACCTTAAGCAAATTAGTGTAATAACGTGTCTCTCGATAAATTAATTATTCTACGATAATCAGAAAAGGAATTCAATTTCGTTAATTATCGAACTTGCTGAAAATATCATAGGCATTTTGCTGAGTATGTGTTTGTTATATAAATAGCATTACATTCAACATAAAATATAATGATTAATTTTATTAGAATTTTATTGCTACACAGCAAAATTCTAATTTAATAATTCATATAATGCCTAATTCCTTATATTTTGAGAGTAATTAAATAAGAATTAGAATACTAGTGGACCGATGGATATGGTCCGGACAAACGTAAGTATGACTTATGTTATTATAAAGAAAATATTGTCGAATATGTTACAAGTAATATGATAAAAAAAAGAGGATTTTCTACTATGATAAGGATAGAAAATACTTAAAATTTAATCGAAAGTTATCACGGAGTAAAAAATTTGAAACAGATGTGTCGAAATTCATCAAAAATCTAGGAAACATTTGAGACGAGAAATTATAATTTAAAGAAAGTTTATAAGGGTTTAAAAAAGCTTAATCTCAAAACTATTCATGATTTGTTTCATTCATTAAATTATTTGGCAGAAAACTATGAATTCAAATAAGGTGAAGAAAATTGAAAATGTGTTAAAAAATTGGAAGTCGGTTTAAAATTGAAATGTGTTTCGAAATAAAATACATTAATATAATAATTCATTGTACAAAATTTTTGGTAAAGTTTACTTTAAGGTACCGATTGATTTTTTCGCTATTTTTAACGCCAAGATTGGCGACAAAATGTAAATAACCTAAAACTACTTACGTTAAGGCGCTGGAAATAACAGGGTCACCATAAATTAAATTTTACCGCTAATATTTACCGCCAAATTTTTCGCGAAATTAAGAGGTTTACACTTTCTTATATCATCTTCAAATTTTATATCTTCATCATCATGAAATGATTATCATCACATTAGTTTCATGGCAAAACATTGTTTGAATTTTAAATGGTCAAGATTTGTGTTGCCAAAATATTTTAGAACATTACTGTTTAAAATACGTTTAATACATGGAGTAAATGCATAATGACAACAACAGGTTAATTGGTACAAGATGTCCTTTCATTTGGACCAGAGCTTACCTTTCTGTGTCTTTGTTCCATGGCCCAAACAGTGATGAGGACTTTGCCTCCGATCCTGAGCACCCTTGTGAGCTCCTTGATGGCGGCCACCCTGCGGTCGGTGGTGGAAAAGTGGTGGATGACCGCAACAGACAGAACGGCATCGAAGGAATGATCTCTGAATGGAATATGCAGGTTGTCGCAGGTCATCACTTCGAAGTTCCTGGATCTTGCCACCGCAGTCAGAGCAGCGCATCGATCCATCCCAACCTTCATCACCTCGGGGTTGATGTCCAAGTATTTTCCATTGCCACACCCTGCAGAGACCACCCATATATCATGTAATCTCAAACCACAATTCAGATCAATAAGTACAGAAAATATTTGCCTTTAAAATACAAACTTAGTGACTGAAATACGACATGCAAACCTTATCAGATATATGTTCGGTTAACCCACACTTGAGGGTGCCCCCTTGATTCTCGCCAAGATATTTATGTCTTTCATTTGTTTTATTAAATTTGCTTATACTGTCTTCATTACAATTTCATTATGTTTTGGCCGCCATACCTGTTTGCATGGTGTTCAGCGGAAACAGGAATGGCGCCAACCAAAATTCGCCAAGGGAGCAACCCTCAAATATAGTTTTACTATATGTTCCAATAATAAATTTTAATTTTGAACATTCGTTGTAAGGTATGTTTTAATAAAGCTATCAAGGTAACAACACTGAATTCCAATAAGAAATATTGTTGGTTGCATGTTAATTTGTTTTAATAAACTTATTCAGCACGAGGCACTGAATACAAAAGGTTAATTTGAAATAGCAGCTGTTCATTCTGTTTAAATAAAACATGAGCTACCTAAAACTGAATATTCATTTGAAATTGTCATTCTTCATTGTAAGTTATTTTATTCTGTCCTTAAACATACAAGCTGGTTCAGATTTACTGTACGGTCACCCTTAGCGCAATTTTTCCACATTTGGCGATAAACACCATTTTTTCGCACAGACAATTTTTTCAATATTTTGTTTGGTAAATCTATATTTGAGTTTTTTGTTGAGGCGAATTTTGTTGGCACAGAACAATCAATTGTTCTGTTACAATCAGAATACGATTGGGTTTTGCCCAACTTGGAGATCAATCACGACCACAACTTGGCGAGAATCAAGGGAGTACCCTCAAGTATAGGCTAACATTCTGTATTTTTTTTAGATCTCACTTGTGAAAAATGGCGAGATTTTTGGCAAAATTTTGAAAAAGTTGCCAAGGGTGAATGTTAATTTTTACCATAGAAGTTTAATTCAGTCACTGTAAAATTCATTGTTAATTACTTTCGGCTGTATCCCAGTGTACGGTACGCTATTTTTATACAATTAATATAATTGTACAATATACAATTGATATAATTATATAATATAAAATTATATTATTTTATAGAAATAATATAATTTTATACAATATTATATACAATTAAATAATAATTGTATATATGCGTACCGTTGTATATATGCGTATCGTACAAGGAGCGTACCGTTCACTGGCAATTAACCATTACTTTCTTTTAATAAAGTTAATAGGAATTATATTCTAATAAAATAATTGATAAGTTCACACACAAGTAAAATCTGAATACCACACAGAAATCTTTGTTATTTATAGTCAGTTACTTTTTTCTTATAAAGTTATTTGAGATAATATCCATAATCATAATAATAACTTATATAGTTGATAATTCATTTTATCCTTTGTTATTTGGATCTATCAAATTATTTTTGCTGACAGTCGTAAAGCACTACTATTTAAACTAAATGAGCTGTTCAGAAGTATTAAAAGATCAGAGAACAAATAAAGCATAGCTAATTTTCTGGGCATTTGTAATAAAAAATCTATTAATATTGATACGTGGGAAACAAACTAGCCTAAAATATTAAATTCTTGAAAAATTGAAATTCATTGATTTTTTTAATAGTTCAATAAAATATTATTAAAGTATTTGAGCATTAAGATGTTGTGGTTTAATAACATCGAACCCAATGGTACACTTATCTAATGTACCATTGTGCTTGATGTATCATTAACTTTCCTAAGAAAAATACATATTTTCCTTAAGAAAATTATTTACGGTATTTTTCAAACAAACCCTTATATCCATATTTTCATTAAATAATTATTATTCTGATTCCCAGTTTTCCACATTATTGAATATATAAAATATGAAAAAGGTATACAAAGCAATTTATTAGAAAAAGAGATGGTAAAAATTTATTTTACATTAGCTCTTGGCGATTTTTTCAAAAAATTGCCAAACATTTCGCCAACGTCGCCAATGTGGACTAGCAAAGTCTGAAAATAAACAGAATATTCCATTTTTCATTGATCGGTTCCCATTTTATCAGATACCCCCATTTTTCATTGGTTGGAATCCCTCATCAGTGATTGGTCTGAATTGGTTGAGTTGCCAGAAAATGTTATTTATCGCCAACTTTGGAAAATCGTGCCAAGAGCGACCGTACAGTAAATCTGAGCCAAAGAGATAATCAGTTTAATATCAAATTAAAACTATAACTAAAAAAATTAAAAATGCTGATTTTTTTAAATATTATCATTTGATAACTTTTTAAGCTATTATTTTTGATTTAATCACCAACGTAAAGATTCCCAATTTTCAATACCGAAATGAGATGACGTAGGTAGGACATGACATATTTAATTAACATTAAGGGTGCCATATTTAGTTTTAAATTTTTCTGACCAATCAGGATACTTTATGAATAGCTGTAATGCAAAATAGCTACTAGTAAACTAATTTTCCTGTCGCAATCTTACATTAAAGGTTCGAATTAGATTAAATGAATGCTTTGTCTTTTATATTTTTACCTCAAATGAGATTTTGATGGAAAGCACTACAAATAACACGAAATAAACAAGACAATATCTGAGATTCTTTAAGAATGAAGAGTGTGACTTATGTGTCACCAATATTCTCAGTTATTGTTTTAGGTAATCCTGAGTCTTCCATGGACGGAAAACCAGGAAATAGCCAAATCTAACACAAATAGACTAAGAATAGAATTTGGAAGGAAGCCCCATAGAGCAGTCAGCAGACGCCAGTAAAAAGACAACTTTTCTTATTTATTAACTTTCTTTTTTTATCTTCTTTCTAAAAAATCAAAATAAATGAATCAAGTGAATAAATGTTGCTTTTCCAGATTCATTAATAAATTTTCTTAGTATTTTAGGCTCACTTT
Organism: Latrodectus geometricus; assembly: GCA_026290005.1. NCBI lineage: Eukaryota > Metazoa > Arthropoda > Arachnida > Araneae > Theridiidae > Latrodectus > Latrodectus geometricus. The sequence continues at coordinate 21,518 of JAPDSC010005696.1, forward strand.
TAAGCAACTGAAGATTAAAAATTAATTCTAGAGTTCCAAAAACATAACTATATCAAGATAAATAAAACAAAATGAATCATGAATAAATTTTGCTTTTCCAGATTCATTAGTCAACTCTCTTAGCATTTTAGGTACACCAAAAGCTACTGAAGATTTAAAATTAGAGTTCCAAAAACACAACTATCCCTATCAAGATAAATTTTGAGATGTTTGCTACTAGAATAATTTGTTCTATAATATTACTACAACATCTCTAAAACTAGTTCAGTTAGTTAAAGTGTACCTAAAATACTAAGAAAATTCATCAATTAATCTGAAAAAGCAAAATTTATTCATTATTATGCTAAATGAATAACACGTTGAACTTTTTGTCTGTTTCTGTATACCAAAATATACTCAAGTCTTAATGGTTACCAGCCACTGAATAATGATTATTAATGATTTTCCTACCAATTATTTTCTTGAAAAATACATATTTTTAGAGAAATTGTTAAATGGAAAATTATAAAAAATATGAGCTATTGTTCTGTTTGCTGTTATAATAATCAATTCTCAAATTTAAATAAATATTTTAAAAAACTTGCTTATTATTTCAAAATAAAAAATAACAATGAAAAATATCAGATTTTAGATTTCTATTTTATGCAGCATACATTAGTTCTTTAAAATGAAAAAAATCATAAATGATTTTTTTTTCCGACAACTGAAAACCAATAAACTTCAAGGATAAAATACTAAGTGTTTATCTAGTTTGGAATCTTCTGTTGGTACTTACCGACATCAGCCACTAAGCTGCCAGGTTCGAGCTCCTGGAGAAACTGCTTAACCCTAGGCCACGGCCTGTAGCGGGTGTCGGTGAAGTGAGCGGAGATCTGGTCGTAGACATCGTGCACGTAGGCCTTCTCCAGGGCCAGGGACCGGGCATGCCTCTCTTCTTGGTTTTCCCCCGACATATCCTTCCTTTCTTTCTCCGTCTCACCTCATTTTTCACCTAGACATTGAAAACGGGAGAATGCCATATTGAATCACATTAGACCACTTCCAAGTCATATGATAAAATCAACTTTGATGTTATATTTTATTTTCACTGCAAACATAATAGGTAGCACATTCAAATTAATTAAAGCCAAATCGAACAAAGTCGTGATTTTTAACCATAAAGTGGTTGTTTCTTTCGTTACAGCTGAGATCATGTGTATGTCACTTTATTTTACTTATAATTGGTCTGTAAGTGAAACAAATAATCGTTTCCAGCAATAATGTTAAATATACCATTTTGACCATCCATCAAAATCGAGTAAATTTGTCATTGGGATGAGCTCTTCTGTGAGCAGTTGGAAAGAAAATGTTGGCCAGTATCTTAGTGGGATGGGTTATTCTATATATTCTTGGAGATTTGTCTCTCTTGATACTGCTATTAAAAAATAAATAACTATCAATCATTCAGTAAGGATACATTTATTTCTTGTAGTATGTAAAGCACATTAAATATTAATATTTAATTGTTTATGCAAACACTAAATAAATTCTAACATACACTTTATGGTTAGTTTACAACGGCAAAGACGATTTAAATGTTTTTTAATATTTTGATAATTTTTGTCACATATTAATTTGTCGATACCATAGGCAAACTAGTTTTCTTATCCATTTTTAACCCTTAACCCCTTCGAATTAGTATGGTCACAAGTACAATTCACGAGTATTTTTAATTTTTTGTTTTTTCGACTAAAAATATTTAAATGCTTCATGTGGATAAGAAAATAATTTTTACTATATTTTCTTTGTATAACAAAAAAAAGTAAAAAATAAAATCAATATTTAAAAAAAAAAAAAAACTTTTGTATTGGGTTTTTTAGAAAATCATTTCGTTTTTCTCACCTGAATCAGTTATTTGCTAGTGAAAACCAACCATTTTATGAGTATGAAATCAAGCTACAGCCAGAAACATGGTAAAAGGTATTGGACTAGAATTGACAATATGCAATTAAGTAAGCTATATAATCGCTATACGTTACACATTTTCATAAAAAAAAGAATAACTTTCCGAACAAACCAATAGATAAAATGAATTAACAAAGTTTAGCTTCACTATTAAAACTCAAATTTATCACTGTTCGGTCAAAATTGAGTTTCAATAACGAAGTTCAATTTTGCTTCCTTATTTTTTTTGTTGAAGTTCAATTGAGCTTCATTTAAAAAAAACAATTTTGAGTGGAATCATAAGCACAATATTCGGTTGTAAATATTTTTAACCGAATACTTTTGGGTTAGGATTGTATAATTGGGGTACATTGTTTCGCAAAACGCTGCATTTATTAAGAAAAATTGATTATTTTTATTTTCTCAAACTCAACTCTATATAAATTAACTAGCAAATATTAAAACCTGCAAATCTTAATGCTGTTTACACAGCGAATTAATTGAAAATTCATTAAATTTGACGTTAATTTGAAGACGGCAAGACATAAAATTATTGTAAAGCTTTTTTTTTAAGTATTTATGGCTTATTGTCATCATGTAACATAATACTAGCATATAACAAATTATCCACGAGTAATTTTGTCCATAAGACGATCGATACTCACATTTTATGAAAATAAATTTAGAAAAAGCCCTCACCACAAATATATGCGCCGACCTGTGCTTCTCTGACGGCAGAAACTTAGTGGCAACATTGTGAATAGGAGCATATTTGTAACATTTCAAAAAGAGGTCCTCGTTTGGCAGCAGAATGATTAGGAGCATCGTCTTTACTTCAATAATTCGTGGGTTCGATACCCACCTCATGTATAAATATTAGTATATATATAATGCTTCGGAGCTCACTTTAACCCTGTCTAATTCGTCCTCGTGTGAATAGAGAACGATCAATAAAACATTCAAAAAAACGATATCATAATAAAGAGCCTTGAATTCATAACTTAAAAATAAAAATTTCACATTAAATATTAATTATATTTAAATAAATGATAAAAATAGTAATGGACTAAAAACTTTTTGATTCAAATTAGAAAGTTAAATTTTATTTTATGAAAAATATTCAATTTTTTTAAAAAGACAAGATATAATACTTTCAAAATGGATAATAATTTCGAGGATTTAGATTATATTAATTTTTTTATTTTCTTGATAAAACAAATTAGAGAGGAAAAATTTATGTCATATATAATTTAGATATTAAAAGAAAACTTTGAAAAAAATTATTGAAGGAAAAATTGATTTCGCATAATTATTCTCTTTGACAAAATATGTGAAAAGAAATACTATGTGGAAAAATGTTTTTTTATGTGACAACTTCACAATTATTATTTGTAAATAAAATAAATAAAATGGAAAATAATGAAAAACGGAGAAAATGAAGCTTTTTGTGATACATTGTATTTTAATACAAGAATACTTTGTATGTATATAATTTTGCTTTGAAAAATAAGCATTAAAACAAATTTGATACATTTTACATTAGATAAAGAAATTTTATTACATATAATTAACTCAAAATATTGAAATTCCTCATATTTTTTAGACATACGTGATTTAATGAAAAATTTTTTAAAGAATGATAATTAAAAATTTTATTAGATAAATATTGGGTAGAAATAGGCCAAACCGGATCGTTAAAACTTTGGTCTTCAATATAACAGTGCTTGGATTCGAGTCACAACAGTGTGGATATATATATATATATATATATATATATATATATATATATATATATATAGGTCTAATGTTCATTTAAGAAACTGCAAAATGCAGAATACAGCCGTTAGCTCTCGTGCACAACAATTTATTGAAGACAAACAAATAAATCAAATTTATGTTCAACTAAAAGGAATCAGGTGAACTGGTTTATGTATATTCAGTTTACGTACAGGGTGCAGTATTTGTTCATCAACGTGACGTGAAAGATTCGAATAATCTGCCAGCTCGTGTGTCTACCTTGTCACTTAAGTGTATTCCTAAATCGAGGAAGGTTGTCTGAAATAAGCAGACGGAAAGATATGCAATGAAACAATTACATTTGAAAAATCAGAATCACTTTTTTAATAGAAAAGTCGCGGGTTTGATACCAAACTTACCCGAGGTCCGTTATGCTTAGACATCATGCGTAGATTAAAAGTTCCATTGGATTTCATCAATCTAGGTATTAAATTTCTAATTTTAATACATAATTACGAATTACGATTGCACGTATTTAATGGCTTTGATGGGAAGAAATATGCTGCAAGAAAAATAGCGCTACAATCTAGCCGTATCTTTATATTCCAATCTAACCAAAAGAATGATACACATAATAAATTTCTCAAAAAAGCTGATTCGGAAATAAAATAAATAAAAAATGAAAAACAATATGTTAAAGTGATAATTTGTATAAATGAACTACTGTTATGAAAAATTTCTCTTTTGATTATACAATGAAAAATAGTTGATAAGCATCGTTAAAAATACTGATAATCCGTTTAAAAGATGGGAAAAGACATTAGTTTATAGAAAGCAGTGAGTTCGATACCTAATGCAATTAAAGACCATTAAAAATCGAGTGAAGAGAAGTAAGGACTCAAATATACTTCAGAAATCCGAACAGCTTGTGATGTGATGGCCAGATTTCAAAAGGAAAATCAATAACTACAATTCAAAAGCTACGATATAAGGGGTGATCAAATGAAAAGGTACGAAACGAAACGGTGTAGACTTCATTCAAAATATACACCATAGGCTTGAGCCCACTGATGAACAAGCCGCAGGATTCCTTGTTCCTAGAATTCCTGTGGTTGTGACGAGACCCAGTCCTTCTAAGCGTCCTTGAGTACGTCGTCCGAGTTGAAGCGCTTCCCTTTCAGGTGTTTCTTCAGTGGACCAAACGCATTAAATCGCAGGGCGATATATCGGACTGTAGGGATCCACTTGAACTTGCCCAGTTCTATGAGTATGATTGTAGAGACGTGTGAACACCCTTCCTGAGCAGCCCCGGTCTTGATTGACCTGCGTAAGCGCCGGAGTATCTCACAGTACACATCGGATTTTATGTGCTCGAGGAATCCTGTCCTCATACGGACTGCCGCATTACTAGAACGCCGCTTTTGATAGAGCCTCTGCCCTCTCCTGCGCATGCTCCGATCCAAGTCAGAGACTCCAATCACATCTCGAGATGTCTCGCTACGTTCTCCCATGGTGGAATATGCAAATATTTAACTGTTACGTTTTTATGTCGTTTCGTACCTTTTCATTTGATCACCCCTTGTAATTTTTATTGACTTTAGCAAATGTTTGAATACAATGATAAACAGAGTTGCTTATTACGTAGAACTAAGTTCAGTAATGTTTTATTGAATGGGCTTGATGACGCGATGCTTCACCGACGACGCATGTAGGTTACATCAGCAGGAGTTGCATTTGGGTTCCGCTCAATGCACTTGAACTGAATTAGTATGTGAAACGACTCCGTTGAGTCGTGTTTTTCACTTTCTTCATTATCGTTTCCACTCACCATTGAAATGATATCACTATCAGTTAGTTGCATTTGGTGGCCATTGTCATCGACTTCAATCCAATATCGAAGGCAATTTTCTCCAGCTTGCTCACACCAAGGAATAAGTTGAACGAGTTGCAGTATATCATCATTTTGGATTGGAATGGTATCAATTGCTGTTTCTTTAAACATAAGATTGGGCCAAAGCATTTTACATGATTTTTGAATTAGAGAGTCGGGTTATTTCTACCACGCTTCATAAATCTGATATATCACATCTTTAAGGATAATTTTTTGAAATGTGCCCACCTACTTCAAAGCTTGCAAGAGCCTTTTACGATAGTAAAGTTATAAGTACTCCTTGATCCATAGGCTTCAAAGTGAGGTCTCATTAGATGCGTTGTCAATCAACAGATAGGTCTTGTTAGCAAGTCGCTTGCTTCATTGAATTTTAAGACTGGAGGAACAGATTGAATTTCAAATCATTCATGAAACAGACCAACATTCATTCAAGCATTTTTTAAAATTTCTATTGTAAACTAGCAAACTCATCATATTCATGACCCTTAAGCCAGTGGATTTGAAGACTTGCAAATTACCATTAGTGATAATTTATTAGTAGTTACAAGCCATGATTATCAAACGTTCCTTATTTATTTTGACTCCCGGGAAAGATTGTTCCTTTTTGGAAGCTAAACTTTTGGTAGGAAGTGCTTTACAATTGAGTCAATACTCTTCCACATTATATAACTGTTGAGGACAATTATTTTCTGTTGCAATCAGCTTCTGAAACTCGGATAACTGATCTGTCAACAATTTCTCTCCAGGAACTGTCAACTGTTGAACTCCATACCTCTTTTTCCAACGATCCAACCATCCATTGCTGTCAGCATCACCATTCGGAGTCTTGCTTAGCTGTAAAGCGTTTCTTGAATCCTGAGGCAGATTATTCCTTTTTGAAAGTTAAACTTTTGGTAGGAAGCGCTTTATAATTGAATCTAGACTTATCCGCATTATACAACTCTAGAGGACAATAATTTTCTGTTGCAATCAGACTCGGCATTATGGGGCTTTGAACCATAAAACCCAACAACCTTGTTTAGCTATAAAACGTATCTTGAATCAATGGGCCGCTAATGGATTAACCTTTCTGTCTTTCTTTAGAAAGTGCTGGTATCGTTCCTATCAACAAAGCTACAAAAATGTAGATTCGTCGAATTTGCCACGAACAGAAACTGTTCAATTGTGGCGTTGTTCCATTGTTTTATCTCTTGTAATAGTGCGAAAACGTTCAATTTTAGACTGAAATTTCTTCCAATCTTCACCGACACTAAATTCAGCAGCCAATTTCTCTTCCAATTTTTTGCTTAATTATACAAGCTGCGTGTTTACAGTACAATTAATCTGCAATGAGCAGTTAAAGAAAGACTCACTACAGACGGAACAGTAAGAGATTGACCAACTTAAATACAATACGCTCTAGACAGGAAGCATAACAGACACTGGCTTGTGATAACAAACTACTGTGCCGAATTTTTAATTCTTTACCATTGGAAAATGTGCAAGGTCACATATAGATGGCGCTTTACCCTAAAAGTGTACCTCACACCGATACGAATCGAAACTCTGATGACGTAATAAGAACGTGTGTGTGTAATGCAAAGGTAACTACTAACAATTTTTGCAGAAATAAAAAATAATTTAATTAAAAATCTTTAAGAATATAATTTATCTGTTATAACTATTAGAAACACTGAAAAATTCAAAGTTTTTTTTTAGGATTATTTAAGAAAAAAGAGATTTTAGAATCAATAGAACAAAGATATCAATTTACAGTAATTAATTGTTATGAACAAGCATAACATTTTTAATTACTTAGTATTCTAAAGCTAATATGTTTAAAACTGATTAAAATAATTATTTAAGCAGATTTTAATCCATTTTAATGCAATGTTTAATTAAAATATTTTTTTATAAAAACAAACAAAATGAAATTCAAAATCTGAGAAATGATTTTTTCCTTTGCAGCAAATTGTTTTATAAAAAATTAAGCATGAAAAATTTCTATCCTCTTAAAAATTACATTTTTTTTAATAGCATGAGACATAATTTTTCTTCAGTCAAACCTTTTGCTAGGTCGAAATTCGCTGACTTGTGAATGTTTTTGTTAAATCAGAATGTTTTCATTTCTCTAATCTTAGAGAAGACATAGTAAGATTCTTTAATATGAAATTTTTAAATCCCTTTCAAAGTTTCCAATTTTTTTATATTTAGTTTCATTTTTCTTTCCCTAGATTTTTTATGCGGTAAGCTCCTTAAAAGGAATTTTTCCAGAAACAGATATTTAATTGCAAAATTGTGTTTCTTTAAAAAGGAAAAACATTAGGATTAATACAAATTTCGTTCCATTGGTTTTTAATCTTCACACAGCATGTTATTTCAATTTCATTTTCTATGTATAATGAATATTATAATGATTATATATATAATGAATATATAATAAATATTCTAGAAGAATATTTGTTGTGAATATCTCTCCTTGCAATGCCCTACTGCTTAGGACATTTGAATGTTTAGCTTTAAAAAGGGCGGAAGTGATGGCAACTTATTTAGAGGAGCCCCCAGTGGGTGAGCAAAAGAAAGTGGTCAGCTCTTCGTAATTCGGAAGCAGATACCAAGCAGAAAAGCCACTGACTTTGTCATACCCAGAGGTATCATTTCACATGCAGGACATTGCGACCAAGACAGATTTTACATGCTCCAGCTGCCATGAGTGAACACGACGGATCATCGGTTGAGTCGGGAATAGAACTCATTACCCTCAGAAAACGAGAGTGAATGCCCTATCCAGCCAGGCCACAGCACCCTTCTATTTTTTGAATATTGATGTAATATAATCGTATTAATTTTTTTTCACTTTCATATGAAAAAAATTACATCTTACTATTATATTTTTTATTTTTCATCTGTATGAACATACTATTTTTAGAGGCATTTGTCGCTTATGAATTTTTGTTATTTGTATCTGAATGACTTGACACACACACACACACGAAAAAAATCTTGATAACTCTATAATCATTTTTTTTAATTTCTAATGGCGGGCACCCTTGAGCAACTAACTACATTAGCCCATTTGCCGCAACAAGGCCGGAAACTGCTACTCATTTTATCGTTACCCGGTGGGCACCTGTGAACCAAGTCACGGAGATACGAGTAGCATCTTCCACGCCCCACCACCATTAACCCGTTTATAGGACTGGCCACATTCATCCATGATCTGAGGAAAGGACAAAGACAGGATAGAGAGAAAGTATATCCATGTCCGAGCCGAGATTCAAACCCAGGTCCTCCCCAACCGTAGTCAGTTACGCTAACCACTAGATAGGTTGGGCGGCTAACTCTATAATCAAGATCTTGTGATTACTCTGTCCATCAATGTGCTTCTCCTATTCATTTGATATTATGCTTAATACTGATTAAGAGCCGTGATAGCTTTGTTGAGAATGCTTTTGAGTAAATAGACGACAGAGGTTTGGATACGTGACTAAACCGAAAAATTCTAGAACATACTCTCTAAAATTTCAGTAAAATCCAACATATCTATACAAATAAGATACGAAGAGGAGAGAAACAACTCCATTGTCGACTATGGCTATTGACTGTAGTTTAAAATTGGCTATCCAATTTCGATTGTCAAAAATAAGAAGCCGAAAAAAGTATTGCATAAAACAAACATATGAGTTACATATTTAGGGTTGCGGTGGCCTGGTTGATTAGGGCATCGTTCTCGTTACCGAGTAGTGGTGAGTTCGAAACCAGGCTTATCCGAAGATCCATCGTGTTCACTAAAGAGGACTGGGGAAAATGTTTCATGGTCGCAATGTCCTTCATGTTCCCATTCCAAATTAATACCTCTGGGAGTGATAGGAGCCAAGCCTTGTCCGGCTTCCTATCTCTAAATTGGAAAGCCCAGATGGTGCTGCCATCTGTGAGTCAAATGTGGGGTTGATATGTTCAAAAACGAAGACGCTCTTTCTGACTTCATTCACCCAGGCAGGCTTGGCTTCGCAATGTGTCATATGTAACAACAACACAAGTTACATATTTAAAGTAATATTTTATAGAAATGTTATGGTTAGTTAAAAATTAGCATAAACATTGAAATATATATTTGTCTTTGCTATCCTTAGCTCATAACCTTCGAAAAGTAATTCTATATCCATTTAATTGAAACGATGTTCGAAATTTTAGTTTTTGATACTATGAATTACTTCATTTTCTGTTGTTTAACAATGGCCAATATCGAACCCGAGTCCTTTCAATCGGAAGACTAATAGGCATTTAAGCTTCAAATATATTTATTTGACACCGCAAATAGTATAACCGAATATTCAATATCCAATGTATAAATTGCCTTCTGGTAGGAATCTTTATAGATAATGGGATAGAGAGACAATACCTGGAAAACTCCCAAGCACTCACCCCAACAGACGTACATACAGATGACAGAAGCGCAACATGCATCTTCCGTTGTACGACAATCGAATGCCAGGACTTCTACTCTAAAGAGCTCGATTCATATTGTTAGATCATGGTCGACAAAATTTTTTTTTTTATAAAAAAACGAAATGAAGCTAAAAAAAAAATCTTTAAAGGAATATTAAAACTGACATTTATATAATTTTCGAAATTATTTTATTAGAAATTTATTATTTAATGCATATTATTTAGATCAGGAAAGAAAAATTATAAGCACTGACAATGTTTGTTAAATTAGTTAAACAAACATAAAATTATATTATTAAATTAGTTAAACAACTATTTTAATAATATAATTTCTTTAAATGTTTATTATATTAATGACCAAGATCATAATAGATTGAAAAAAAATACTAATATATATCTTAGCATTTTAATTCTTTGCATCTCTCTCTTTTTATTATCAAGATAATACTTTATATAATTCCCCCTCCTTTTCTTTTCTTACTCTTAGCCCTTATTACAAAAAAAAAAAAAAAAAAAAAAAAAAAAAAACAAATATAAACTTTAATAAGATTTAATGAGTATTAAGCAATTAATTCTTTACATCTTCTTTTATCAAGATAATACTTTTTATAACCATTTTTTTTAACTTTCCTAAGCTTGACCCTAATTATAAAAATAATTAAACAAAATAAGCAACCAAATTGTTCTTACCTTACGCTCAAAGAAGAATTCTAAGAGATCCTGCAATAAAATCAAGAACTTAAACATATCGTTGACATTTTACTCTCGTTAAAATACATTTGCCATGAAATAAATCCGAAAGTCATTTTATGAAAACTCTTTTTTTTAACATTCTAAATAACATTCAAACGCCGGTACGACAACACCGGAAGCCACGTGATATCCACGAGGACGCTGCAGCGTGAGTTTTCTTGTCAAGCCTTTTTTTTCCTGCCGCATGAAATGTCGTGGGGAAAAAAGCATGAAATGTAATGCAGACACTCTTAGCTGAATACACTTGATAAGCTCAAAAAATGTAGTGTTAATTAAAATTCGAGGGATTTCGTTCTAAATCCTGACACTGTCGCAAGTCCAATGTTCAAGGGCAGTCGAGTATTTATTTGGAATGTATGCATCTGACTCTTCTACAGAATAAATTGGCGGAATTTAGAATCCAATAGTTAAGTTTACTTTATCAAAAATTCTGTTTATAAATCAAAAATTCTGCTTTATAACTTATTGTCTAAAGATTATTATGTTGAGATGTATTATTGTAGACGATGGAGTATTAACTAAAGAAAGATTATAAGATTTCTTACTATCATCTTTAATTACCAGTTAATCAATTAAAAACTTCATGAATTTTTTATACGCTAGTTCCTATTTAAGTACAAACCAAATTTGACAAAAATAATGATTTTTCATTTCTTATATTACCGCATATCATTTCCTTGTCATTTCAAAAGAACATTTTCTAGTTAATTATGAGTAAAATAAAAGTTTCCTGCATCAAGGCCTTTGTTTATAATTTTGGTTAGTTTCTGTATAGAATATCACTTAAGACCTGCTGTAATGTGTAATGATGTTTTCTCAAAATAATTTATTCACTAAATATTTATTATAAGTTTTATTAATCATAGTAGCTTAATAATTAAATTTTTATTATATTTGCTTCATTTTACATACATTTGTCCAAAATATTTGGCTTGTCATTTAAAAGAGTGATTTTCTCAAATGGAAAAATTTCCCATTTATGAAACTTCAAAATACTTCTTGCGCAACAAAATTTGTGCAAACTTCACAATATTTCTCGCCTTTGCTTTTATAGACATATGTAATTAAATTGCTGTGAACAAAAATTTAATGTAAGGAATTTTTTTTCGTCATTTTTTATAATTTAAATTGTTTGGTGAACATTTTATTCATAAAAAAAAATTCAAATACTTTTTTATCACTCTCTAAATTTTTAAAAAAAAATCTTTGAAATGCTTTAAACGTATTCAAAAATGCATTTTTTGAAAAGAGTTATAAAAATTTGTTGCGCAAGTAACGAAATTAATTTTTATATTTTTAATTAATTAAATCATAATTAGCTCAAAAAAATTAATGAAATAATTTTTTAAACTTGTCTGAATTAATCTTTTCTATGCTGTAAAGAAGCATACAAAATTTCAGCTTTATACTATTCTTTAAAAAAAAGTATTTTTAGAGTCCACCGTATTTTTACTATGTATTTGTATAATACTTGTAGATGTGAAACTCTCCCTCTCTTTTTTTATATATATATATATATGTATGTATGTCTTTCGTACCACCCACCCTGTCAAGTGGTTAGCGGTCCTGACAGCGGATAGGAAGGTTCCGTGTTCAAATCCCGGTTTGGGTATGGATATAGTTTCTCTCCCTCTCTCTTCTGTCTTTATTCTTTCATTGCATAAATTTGTTGTGAACGGTTGCCTAATCCCTATAAACGGATACCTATGGCATGTGTGTACTGAGGAAGTCGGACTCCGCATCAAATTACGATTCAGCTGGAAAAGTGGAGCAGCGCACCCCATACTGCCAACCTAGCTAGCATAAGGCAACAAGATATTTCGTTAAAATGAAATTTATAACTAAAGTTGATGGAAAATATAAAAGACAATGGAACATTTTTTTTAAATTTTCAGCATAAGGAAAAAATTAAAGTAGATTGAATTGCTTAAATTAGAAAATACTTTTAACTAATTAGAACAATGCTTCTAATAATATATGAAACGTTTAGAAAACGAAGGAAAAAATTAATGGCAATATAAAAAGTAAAAATGGAAATAAAAAAAAGAATTGCTTTGAAAGGAAACAAAAATATTCAATTAGTTTAAATCGCAGAAGCATTAGTTGAACTTTCTTGTTTTCTCTATTATTTATATCAAAACATTGAAAACTTCGACCATTTGATTTTGACCATGTATGAGCTTCGTGTTGTTTCTTAGACTTGTAATCATTTCTCTGAAGTTCAGTTCTGTTACACACATATAACAATGCAGAAAAAGTGTAATATTCTCCCTATTTTTGATAAGAGGAAGATAATACACAATTACTTTTATGTAATTCAGTAGAATAGTAATTCAGAAGGATAGTAATTCAGTAGAATCTTTCTTTTATACTTTTTAGGGGATCACAAAAAAAGTGGTGCAAATCGCAAGAAAGTGTAAACAGAAGGAAAACCATTTCGCACATGTAATAAATTACTGGAAATTTAAAACCCACTTTTATTATTTATTTTTTTTATCGAGCACAAGCTATGTTGGCAATATAAGATGCGCTGCCCTACTTTTCCAATTGAACCATAATTTGGTGTGGAGTCCGATTTACTCAGTACACACATAATATAGGTACCCGTTTATAGGGTAGGCAACCATTCATACTTCATTCGTACAAGGAAAGGACAAAGTCAGGAGAGAGAGACAGAGAAAGTACATCCATTCCGAATCGGGATTCGAACCCAGGACCTTCACACCCGCAGTCAGATACGCTGACTATTAGACATCAGGTTTATAGGGTAGACAATCCTTCATACTCCATTCATACAAAGAAAGGACAGGAAAGAAAGAATTACATCCATACCCGAACCGGTATTTAAACCCAAGATCATCACATCCACAGTCAGGCACCATGACCACTAGACATCAAGTGGATTCATTAAATATTAAATGATATATATTACATAAAAATGCAAAAGTCCAAAAGATTTTTAAAGAAACGTCTAATATGGTTGACTATCTTGCTTTCTGGTGAATCTTTCAACTTGCTTTTCAAGTTCATACACATAGTCAATACTATTAATATGACCATCTGCTACAAAAATATATCTTTCATAGTGTTTATTGCAGAAACTACTTCTGCACAAGTAGGCATATTACTACCACATTCACATTTTCATCATCATCAAAATCACTTTCATTGTCACTTTCTTCTTGAACTGAAATGATCAACACTGTTTGCACAGTTGCAAGTCAAACTGGAGGAAGTCTTTCGCTTCATAATCTATTTTCAATTTCTCCCATCAAAAATAATATCATAATCTTCTTCTTCACTTACGTTTTCCTCATAGGTTTGGATGTGGCCAGATTTTCTGAAGCTGTTGCTATGATGAATTGATTAATTTCCTACCACCCCCACACACATGATTTTGCAATATAATACAGTGGATTCACGATAAATATTTCTAATATCATTATGTCCTTCCCTGACTCCAGCAAACCTAAAAATATCTGCGAGACTTTTTCCTGTAGGAAATATATAATGAAAAAGAAGACGTTCACAGATCCATGACGGCTTAAAAAAAGGGTAAATGGCGAAAAAAAAAATCAACTTCGAAAGTGAAAAAGTGAGGATAGTTAAAAATAATAAACATAAGAAAATTGAAAAAAAAAATTGTTGAAAACTACCGGAAAACGTTTAACCCGGAAATGTAAAAGCGAGGTTGTACTATACAACTTTAAAAAAAAAAAGAAAAGAAGAGCATTTAAATCGTATTTGCGGATGTAAACTAACCACAAAGTGGATGTTATGATTTATTTATTACTTGTGCATAAACAATCAAATATTAATATTTAATGTGCTTTACATGCCACATGAAATAAATTTAATCATACTGAATGACTGATAAGTATTTATTTTTTAATAGCGGTATCGAGAGAGACAAATCTCCAATAATATATAAAATAACCCATCCCACTAAGATATTGGCCAACATTTTCTTTCCAACTGCTCACTGAAGAGCTCATCCCACTGACACATTGACTTGTTTTTAATGAGTGGACAAAATTGTGTATTCAACATTATTGGTGAGAACGATTATTAGTTTCACTCACAGACCAATTATAAGTAAAATAAAGGGACGTACACATGATCTCAACTGTAAAGAAAGAAACAAACACTTTATAATTAAAAAAAGAATGATTAATAGTTTAAAAGTGAAAAAATAAGTGTTTTTTAACTGAAAAAATAATTTAATTTTTGATGATTTCAAATTGTAACTAAGTAGAGAATTTCGAAATAGAATAATAAATTTTGGGGAGCTGAAACATGTTTCTAAATCTAGAAAACATCTTACGTAAACAACCTAATCTGCGCGCTCAGTTTTACAGGACAGACCGCGATTACGTAAAATAAATCGATATTTGTGCGCAGTTAAAGATATTTCCGTGTCTAAAAATATTTTTTCGCGCATATAGACGAAGGAGAACACAACTGGAATTAAATCTCACGCAGTTTAAATAGTTTTTCGACGTAGATTTTGAAAGGAGGAAATGTGTGAATCCAGAATAATTTATTTTCATATATATTTCAGTTCAAAAATTAAAATTCGCTATAGTTGTAGTTGGGAAAAATAGAATTTAACCATTTGTGAGTGAAATTTTCATTTCACTTTCTAATAATTGATATTTTAAGGAGCCCTGAGGTGATGATAACAAAAATGTTAGACGTCTAATCATGTTGAAGTTTTATCTACTGTTGATATTAAAAAATAATTTCACTATTCAAATTATTTTACTTAATTTTTCTATGATTATTTATGGCATAGAAATGTATGCCACTTTTTGAAATGTTTTGCAATTAAATAATATAATACATTAAAATTGTTGTTATAAAAAAATGCTATATTGAAATGTATTTTTCAGTATTCAAAGTATTTTACTTTATTTCTCTATGATTATTTAGGGCATAAAAATGTATGCCATTTCCTGAAATGTTTTTCAATTAAATAATATAACAAATTAAAAATGAATTGTTGATTTTAAAACTAATTTCTTCTCTGTTAAAAATTTTTTTTCAAATTTATTTTTGAAAAAAATTGTATAACAGGATAAGTTTTAAAATTTTTTAAAATTAAATATATTTTATTTTTTTAAAATTTTATATGAAAACAAAACGTGCATTACAATTAGCATGATCTTCAAAGTAAATAAAAGGAAAAATATACCTTATTAAAATTCTGTTTTCAACTGTTTAATCAAAGAATCTTATAATATTTATAGGTCAAATATCGAGAAATTTGCACAACTGTTTTTTTCGCATGTGGTATTGTGATATTTCATGAATTCTGTTTTGAGGAAATCATGCTATTAAATTATAAATTCTAGATGTGGACATAAATATATGTATTGCTACAATTGATTTAAAAAAAATCACCAAATTAAAAAAAAATTTTGTAATGAAAAATAACATTGTTTTTCAGTTAAACTTGGCATCCACGTATCTTTAAAATTCAAATTCCTCTCTACATTTTAAAATGTGTTCCCTGCATCTTAAAACATTTGAAATTCGAGATAAAGATGCTTGAATTTAATCTGCCAATCACAATCTGTATTGAATCATGGTTCGATGATTTTTTTACTTTATCCGCAGACTAAAGATGCGAATAACTACTGGACTCTAAACATGATCTTACATTTTAGATGCTAGCTGAAAATCAACTTTTCACATGACTTCACCACAGGACTTCATACAAGTACTGTTAATGTTTTAGTTAATCAGTACTTTTTCAGTAGTAATTTTGCATCCATTATATGTTATATGGCTTAACAAAGAACATTTAGTGATGTAACTCTGTGTAAAATTGAAAATAATTTTATATACTTTATGAAACATGCATGGAAAATTATCAAAACTTAAGCACATAAAAATTTTTTTATAAGAAATCAATCCTTATTCATACACAATAAAAACGAAGGCAGACTTTATTAAAATAAAGCAATTTGAATATTTATAGCAGCGAAGAAATACATTCGACGTTGTATATATTTTCCCTGCAAAGTACTCATTACATTTGTTTTCTTTAGAAATGAAATTTGTTTTGGTTAAAAGCAATGAGTTAATGGTATATTTTTATTTAATATTGTATTTAACTCTATTATAAGATTAACAAAAAGATCATATCATCTAATCTAACATAATAGACGGATTGGGTTTAAAAAAATGTATTTTTACGATTCTATTACTCAGAAATTTCTTATTTCAAATAATAGCTTTTACTCAACAAAAGAACCAATTTCTTCGCCACTGTCCGATCTATAACTTATACACGTTGCTTTTTCAATCTACAAAAGTTTCATCGTTTCAATACAAAACATTCTGAAATATTATCTTGATGGAAATGATGAATTTTTCCCAAAATTAGAGCGTTACAAACAAGGAAAAAATATTTTTGCCGTATTCTTTTAGCACTTCGAAAAACCAAGTAGTTGAGTACACAGGGAATATCAGCAGATACAATTTCCTATCTTATGAATCTCACAATTGCACGTGAAAGTAAACAAACAACGTGGAATTTGAGGTAATGCTCAATAGTAAGAATTAAAAAAAAATACTATTTTGGTGTTATAGTAAGAGTTTTATATAATTTTAAGAATAAGTCTTATTCTTCAACTGCAAAAAGGCGAAAGAGTTGAACATTTTAAAATGGTTAAGAAAAATTCTCTGTAGAGCAAAGTAATTTTCAGAAACACAAAATATGAACTGAATAGTGGCATTAATCAATAGAGATTAAATCATACTATCCAATGTCAAAGAAAATCGCATTAAATCTTTGATTTTAGTGAATGGGTAAATAAATTGAGCCTAGTACTGTTTCCATGACAAAGGTCTGAGGTTCGATTCTCGGGCTAAGCATGGTAGATTTAATGTGTCAAGAAAATTGAGTTCCAAGCATGCTTGGGAGCAAAATATTGGAGGTTTCATAACCATGAGATATGTTTCGTACCCCCCAGTACCTCATTCATGAAAACAGATATGAGCACTGTGTGGTCGCTATAATAACAAGAACTGTTCATTTCGAATGAATGTTAAAGTGGTAAATATCAACTTGTAATATTTGAACGAAAAATACCATGAAAGGTTTTTCTGTGCCTCTAAACTCCATCCCAAGAATGGGAATGGAGTTTAGAGGCACAGATACAATTTCGAACTCGGCAGAATTTTTAAGGAAGCTGACATCGTCAATTATATTAAAATGTGTCGATTGAGATTTGCGGTCCATATCTATCGATTGGAACCCTCGTCTTTGACTTCAAGAATTTTTTTAATTATAGGCCCATTGAAAACAGATCTAGGGGTCGGCCCAAACTTAGATGGACTGATGGTGTAGAGAAGGATTTTCAAGTGCTGAAAGTGACAAATTGGAGAACTGTAGCCTCTTGGAGAGCACAAGGGAGGAATATTCTGAGGAAAGACCCTGCCCACCCCAGGGTGTATGGAAGAAGAAGAAGTTAAAGTAGTAAGAATTGGTGGTATTTAGGATAGTACCTTATATTATTTTCAAGACGCTGAGTAAGCCAAAGTTGGTGTCTTTCTTCTGGCTTCTCCAATCGATCATGTTTCCGTGAAATAGATAGGCACAGACAGATTAACGGGAGCTATTCTTGGGGTAGACAGATAGTAGACCCATTCTCTTAAGAGTTGGAGATCCCAGTTTTGATTCCTGACATGGTTAAGCGTGTTGCATTTATAATTCTATCTATGCATTTGTCAACATGAATGCTTGGAAGTATACTGTATTTACCATGAACTAATAAAGTCTACTGTCTACTGTTCAACTTCCTAGATTGTCTACTGTTCAACATCCTAGATTGTCTACTGTTCAACATCCTAGATTGTCCACTGTTCAACCTTCTAGATTGTCCACTGTTCAACCTTCTAGATTGCCTACAGTTCAACCTTCTAGATTGTCTACTGTTCAACCTTCTACATTGTAAAACGCTGTGAATGGAAAACTATTTAAATGCGCAAAACTGTAAAACAGTTTTCTTTTATTTAATAGTTTTGCGCTTTTAAACAGTTTCTACTGTTTGGCAATCTATTGCACATTATTACTAATATATCTCCCTTTGTTCAATGGTGGCACAATTTGTGACTTTCCACATAAGAGAGCATGTACCTAACAATTGTCTATTAGTAAAAGTTAAAATAATTACTTGATTAGAAACAGAGTAAGTTAGAATTGCCAACAAAGGTTACTGGCAATGCTAGTGTTGAATTTTATTAGTTTCTGGGATTTGTGTTCCATTGGGTATGTCAATGTTTACAAAGATTTGTGAACATTGACATACCCAACGGAAAACAAAGATTTATATAAGGTTGTAGAAACGAGGAAAATAAGCCATAGTATATATATTATTTAATATATTTGAAGATTTTATGTATCACTTCATAACTGAATTTCCGGTTTTGAATCCGTCATTCTGAGTTATCGAAATTTAACTTCATTAAAAAATATTGCTTAAAAATGTTTAAAAAACGTTAAAATGTTATTTTTACTATATACCACATTTTATTAAACAGACAATACAGCATACAAAAATCACTAAATCAGAGGATTAAAATAACTTACCGTCAAATTACCCAGGCAGTTTCGGGCGCCATTTAGATATTCGATAGTGTTATCCTTAATTCCATAAGCAAACTTCGTTTAATTAATATTGGCATAAGGTTGTCTTTAATTTAAGTCACCTGCAAAAAAAATAAAAAAAGTATTAAAAAAACATTTAAATCTTCTTTGCCAATTTAAACTAACCATAAAGTGGATGTTATGATTTATTTATTGCTCGCATAAACAATCAAATATGAATATTTAATGTGATTTAGATGGTACATGAAATAAATTTATCTTTACTTAATGATTCAGAGAAGTATTTATTTTTAATAGCGGTATCAAGAGAGACAAATCTCCAAGAATATATAAAATAACCCATCCCACTAAGATATTGGCCAAAATTTTCTTCTCAACTGCTCACTGAAGAGCTAATCCCATTGACACATTATATATTCAATATTATTGGTGAAAACGATTATTTCTTTAATTCATTGACCATTTATAAGTAAAATAAAGTGACTTACGCATGATCTCAATCATAACGAAAGAAACAACTACGTTATGGTTAAAAATACTTATTTAACATGTACTGGAAGGTGAATAACAGATTATAATATATATATAGCTATATTTATAATTCCATAAGCAAACTTCGTTTAATGATCAATATATAGAGCATTGGTATCATTCTTGTGATGATTGTGTGGCTCGTAAAGGACCAATGAAACGTAGCCAAAGGATATTGCATCGGTACAAGGTATGAGCACTTTTCGAGAAGATCAAACTGGACATTTTGGATCCCCTACCACGGTCTTCAAATATCAACAAATACATCCTAGTTGTCATGGACTATTTTACTAAGTGACCTGAAGCATTTTCAATCCCCGATCAAGAAGCGACTACAGTAACAGAGTTTCTTGTGCAACAGTTGATTTACAGATTTGACTCACCCTTATAAATTCATTTAGATTAGATTAAGGAACTAATTTTTATTCTACTGTGCTTAAAGGAATGTGTCAAATGCTCGGGATAGACAAGACACAGACCACGCCATTAACCCACAATCTGAAGGCATGGTGAAAAGGTTAACCAAACCATCTTAAATAACCTCTTACTTATTCCAGAAATTAGGAAGATTGCATATCGCAGTGCTGTCCACGAGACTATCGGATATACTCTGTCACAAATACTCTTTGGTCGTGAACTTCGTCTCCCTAGTGACCTTCAGTTTGATCGCTCACCGGATACATCTTCACCACCAGAGGAGTACCTTCAAGATCTTCAGGCACGTCT
>JAPDSC010005715.1:0-37915 GCA_026290005.1 Latrodectus geometricus
AAAAAAAGTAAGTCTTTCGGTAATACAACCAAGAAGTATAACAGTCTTCTGTGACGCTCTCTGGAATTACTACACAAAACTACGTCGTGACCTTTTCGTTTACTTCGCAATAGAGGCGGGGTTTCGTTGCCGCGGCAACGGTACGTCACTAATCTCTCACCGTGACGTATCCCTGACGTAACGCGATCACGTGCACAACACCGCCAGAAGATTATACAATGTTGCAAGATGAGACCTTTGCTTTTATTGTGTCTACATTCCAGCGCAGAGACAGTCGGCGCCTAGCAACGGAGAGGATATAAAATTTTTACGCTCTGTCCACCCCACCCTCGCCCACGAAGATGTTCACCGTACACCTTTCTCCTTTTTATAGCGTATAATGTTTGTTTTAATAGGTTACTCTTTTTATAATTAATATTTTATTGATTTTGGAGCGTTTTAGCTATCCGATTGGTTACGAGAGAACTCGGCTACTGCAAAGTCGTGAATCGTTCATTGAAGACGTTTTCTCCTCAACTAGTGAAACTTACCTTTCTTGATTGAGCACAAATTAATATAAATTTTGATTGCAAATTGACTTATGAAGATTGCCACTGACGTGTAAAGTATATTTTATTAACATTGAATAATTTATTTCTTTTTGATTTTACAAAGTGAAATACAGGATTTTAATTTCAAAGTTAAAAAAAAAATTAGGGGAAGCGCTTGTGTGTTTGAATAAAAGGTAAAATTCAGAGAAAATACTTCTATTACGTCAATAACGACCTTCACTGCAATCATTTATCTTTTGAATGCATTTTTTTTTTAACTCAAAGCCATACACAAATATCACAAGGACCATTTTTAACATACATATCTGTAGAGATATGTTATTAATATATTTTAAAATAAAATGGACACTGCTTAAATTCGATGCTTAAGAATTTTTAAGATGAGACATGAAAACCAGTAATTTAAGCTCTTAATGTACATTTTGTTGATAGTTATTGACAGTTATTAAAATTTACTGTCGTTGGATTTTGCTAAATGATAATTTCTCGATAAGTCTACTATCATTAGTGAATATTGTTTCCTTACGTAAACTTTTGAAAGCATAATTTTAGGTGAAGTAGAGCGTAATAATTTTGTATCCAACAAAACAATTCCATTCCATAGTGTTTTTATATTTTTCATGTAAAAAATTAATTTTCTTAATTTGTCTTTGGAACCAAGGAAAAAAATTGCCTCAAATGTAAACCGATATTATGATATACAAATACTTGTAGTTAAAAGGAAGTATACTTAAATTAAGGGCTTATCATAAGTGTTTCTTAATCCGGTGTCGAAATATTCTCCTTTGTTTATAACCTTTATTTTGCTTTCGTTATGGGGAAACTCAAATTAATATTGAAACTTAGTCTTGTAACTTTAAGTTTTATCGATTCATTTGTTATATGTTTACATATCCTATTTAGAAAAGAGAAAAAATAAATTTAAAAAAATAGTCTAGAGAGGGAAAGTGGATATATCACGCGATTCATGAATACCGGAATCCCTCTTCTGCTGACTCTTCCCTTCCAAAGTATTTGAAAGTCGCTATACATCCCTAAAAGTTGGCCTCTTTTGTGTTTCGGATTTCCTGTGTTGTCGGCAACTGATCAAAGGGATGCGCTACAAGAGGGGGGAGTCTGCATTGTTTCGCCCATCCACCCTCTCATTTTGCAGACAAGTTAAGGGGACGTTGGCATATTTCGAAGCCGCGTGTTGCCACTCAAATGAGTGCAACCAATAAATGAAGAGGTAATTGCACTTTCATCGCCCAATTTCTCATCTTGGGTTTCTTGTGAATGACTTAAGAAGCGTGGGGAATTTTTTTCCCTGTTCGTTGCGTCATGCATTCCTAACAAGTGATACCCCTGAATGGATTTCTGGTGGGCGGAGATTGGAAGAGAGAGTCTTGGTTTTCCTTCGGTTCTTTTTTTTTTATTTTTCTGATGTGTGGTAAGAAAAAAAAATAGGATCTTGAGCTGAAGCGTGAGTCATTTTAAGTGAATGAGTGGTATTTTCTGGAACATTAGAGACGCTGATTGCACATTGTTATGAAATAATAATAAGAAAATTCAACTAAAAAATACTTTACGGAAATCGATTTGTTCCGAATTGGCAAAATGATTCTGGACTTTTTTTTTTCTATCTGGAATCCTTTTGTGAATTGGCAAGTTAATATTTAGATATACCTTGTATTTTACTTACATATTATCCCGGAAGTGTAAAAATGAAATAAAACTTTATGTTATGAAAAATATTTGATTAGTTTAATTTGATACGTTTAATTTAGAAAAAGACTTAAATTTATTGCTTTGTGTGGGCATGTAGTGCTTAAAAAAATTTTAGTTGTAATTTGTAACTTTATAATATAAAGCAAACTAGTATATCTATATATTTATATTTATTATTTACATATTTGTTATCATTTAATTGATATTCTTATTTCGTTAAATTTAACATTTCTTAAAAAAAAAAAAAATTAAGTGAATTAAACAAATTTTCTTGGAATATGAAATCACTATATTCATAGGCAAATTAAAATTTTGAAACCATTAGAATTAGTTGATAGCATTATGTGTTTCATCACAATTATTTGAACTTACATTTTTGAATATGCTTCTACCTTTAAAATTCATATTTCCCTTTTTATATAAAATACTTAAAATTTTTAGAGTTAATAGTTAATTCTGAAGGTTTGTTATAATTATGATTTTTTTTTAAAGAACTGAGTCCAATAAATTACTTTGCTGGATTGCAAAGAAACATGTTCTTAAGGAGGGGGAAAAAGCTTCACAAAACTTAATTTTTCTTTTGGGTTATAGTGAGCATAATGTAAAAATAAGTTCCAGTATCATGTTTATATCTTTATTTTACTCTTTTGTTTAATGTTTTTCCTTAAAATTTTCAAGACAGTGGATATTTCATTCATGAAGAATGTGCCGAAAAATTCTGTTGTTCGTTACGAATTCGGAGGCTTGAATTCGGGTCACAGTTGTAGCAATCGATTCTGATTTGAATAAATACCTGGAAGTCTTGATGCAGGGAATCTTACTTTGAATGCAGACAGAGATGCGAGTAGTGGTTTTTATTCAATCTATGGCATCCGGTTTGCGTGCGGTTACGTGTCAAAAAGCGTAACGGCTGGTGCTAGAATTATTCGGGTTGATGTCTTATTGTTCCTTATCCATATTCTGACCAAGTACCCAGAGTAGATTTGCATACTCTTTCCCTCTGGATGGTGCTATTCCAACTTATTCGCGTGACGTGTACAATTAGTTTTGCTACGTTCCCGGATTTAAATTACCCCTTCACATCCTTTGGAACAATGCACGGCTGATGTCCATATTTAAATCAGTCTCGGTTCATGAAACCCTTTAAAAAGGCAAGCACACCAACTTTTAAGATTTTTTGTTTTAACAGTCATCATCCCGCAATAAGTCTTTGTAAGACTGAACTCTTTCATTTTTCGAACAAATTGCTATCATCCCAGTTGTGTTCCGTGTTATTTTTGCGATGCCCAGAAAAAGACAATGCTTTCTATCCGATTACACAAAGCAAACGATTTTGTGGGACCGTTTTAAAATCGGAAACCATCCGTTTTGTCTTTTGGGGAAATAACTCGTATAATGGCTGAGTAAGGAAACAATGAAAATTCCATCTCTCTGATCGAACCTTGTCATTAGAATTCGGAACAATGTCTTCTCGCACTGAATGACGGGGTGGCGTGCTCTTTTTATCCCGTATCTAGTACTCTTTTATTTATTTTAAAAATGAAATGTCTAGCATACTTTTGCTGTAAGACTTCCGATATCTTTAATATTTTCATTAGTTTTAATATTAAAAGAATATTTCGTTGTACATTCGTTGATTGTTAATTGAGCAAAATCAATAACTTCTTAAAGCTTGGAATATATTTTTAGTTTGCGAAATATTTACAATTTAACCGAAATGTTCAATTTAATATAGCGGAAATGTGTGGGAACTTCCACATTTTAAATAACATGTTAAATGCTCTCTATGTATAATCATGTGAATAGTATTTGATTTATTTTATTCATGTTAAGTGATTTGATTTTTTTAAAGCAATTTGTTTTTAATTCTTGTACATTTCCCGTGTTCATGGCTCTTTTCAAAAAGCATAAAAATATACTTAGGGACTGCTATTCGACTAATCTACGTCCGTTGGCACGTTGATTTTAATGAAGTTGGTATGCAAATTTTTTTTCAATTTTATGTGTAACTTTTTTTCAACCTCTTGTTAAAATTTGACTACTATAAACTTATTAAACACATTCTCTGTATTAAAAAAATAGTTGGGACTACTGAGTAAGTTTATATAGCATTAGAGAGTAACGTTCTCCCTTTTTAAACTAAGCGTTTTAATCTTATAGATATATTCGTAATTGAATTGCATTATTTGGATTAAAAACAATTTAAAATTCACTATAGAATAATGCATGATAATAAATCGTAGATTATTGGATAGCCAGAACAAATACAGTAAAGTTTTTCATGACCTCACTCTATACACATTCCAAAATTGTCCCAATAAAAGTAAATAGCTTTCACTATAGCCCGTATATAACAGTATTAGCTACAATGTTGAATTGGCATTACTAGCGAAATTTCATATAGGCAAAAATCTATGAAATGTGAGAAGTTAAAAATGCTTTTTCCTGTTCTAAACAATTTCAATAAATTTTAAAAGATTCATTAAATTTATGTAGAAATTCATGTATTCCATTTCCATCTGAAAATATTAATAACTGGCTTCAGATTTTCTATTTAAAATCGAAATTTGACTTATGTTTACTAAAATACTGTTTTGTATAAGTTTCCTATAATTGCTACGATGTTGAGCTGATGCGAAAATCAATTTTAGCATAAAATAGATTATTTAAGTATATTTATGATAAAAAATTTTTTCTCTATTTATAATAACACCTATTCATTTTCCGATCTGGCATTTTAGTATAGCACAGGCTGTGTTGGAAATTCTTCGGTAATTGCATCTCGAAAAAGATGCGTCCTTGCTACTCGTTGCGAAACGCATGGTCGTGTTCCTGTGTATGATTGAGAGAGAGACACCATTCCCATGACATTCGTTTTTACGGCGTTCAAAGAATGCTTATTAAAAAATCCTTCCCCCTATTGTATTTATCGTTTGCGCTTGGACGCCACTGGCGAGAATCAGTTAGGCGCGGACTGGAATTCGGGCGGCTGTGAAGCTCCTCTGGAATGCGGCATCGGGGAAAATGGAAACTATTTGCATTTTATTTTCTTGCTTCGCTGGGGTTTCTTTTTTCCTGATGGGAACGAATAATGTCACTGTCGTCAATAGATTTAGCAGTTGGACGGGGTATAACTACGTAATAAAAAGACTTGGGTAAGTAAACAATATCGTGAATGAATCATAGGAATATTAAAACTTCGTTAATTTCTAATTTACTGGAATTTTTATTGGAACACGAGAATGCAGATTATGTGTCTAATTAAAGGATAAAATTAATTGAATGAAGATGCTTCTAAACTGTTCTTTAATAGTTTAATCCAGCTATAATTTTATGTAGGTCAGTTCAGTTTTTTGATGAATGTAAGCTTTTTCAAAGAAATGCAAACCTAAAATTATTGTAGTGTAATGTTATCTTTATAAACAGGTGTATATATTCTTGTAGAATTTAAAATAGGCTAATATTTATATATTTCACTTTTTATGATGTGTAAAGCGGAACTGTATGCAGTCATTATTCCTTGTTCTGTATACCTTTAGGCTACAGCCCTTAAACTTTTTATTATAATTATTCTGATATATCGGCATGTATATTTTTCTAAATATCTTATATATAATTAGAATCACAAAAGTAAGTAAATGATTGAAAGTGGATTTTAATATGCGTTTTTATCTAATCTATTTTTAGTTTAAAAATAGGATCATAATGGCAAATGGTGTTAGTCACTTTTATATGTTCGTACTATGCAAAATTAATTTTTCTTTATAATAAATTCAAATAACATAACTACACACTGTTCAATGAATTAGAACTCACGATTAGTATTGCATTAGATCACCTTTTGCACAGGTAATAACTCTTAATTTGTTTGGACTTCCAGTCTACAGATTTCTGGAGTGCATTTATGCATCCGAAAATTATTCATGTATGTAATTTTTTTTTTTTTTAAAGTCTTACAAATTAAATGGAAGAAAGTGATGTCGCGTGCGTTTTTCCACCATATCCCACACATTTTCTATGGGCTTTGCAGTGGCCTGGAAAGATGTTGAAAATCAGACTTGTCAACAAGTCCATTTTGAACATTCCTGTATCTATGTATTATCATTCATGAAAAATTATTCAGTATCAGAGTAAAAATGCATCGTTTCAGAGTGATTTGTCAATTTATCATCTAACCTGGAGGAGCAACAGGGCACCACTCTCAGACGAGCCTTCATATCGTGATACACCTACCGGACTCTTGCACAGTGCGAAAAGACAAGATAGATTCATACCTCCCCTCCGTGTGATTCTTCTTACAAGATTACCCTTTCCAATCATCAGGTTTCCTCTTTTCTCCTCATCACTGCAAACGAATTTTTACATTGTAGGTAGAAGTGAGTGGTTTTCTCACAGGTACCAGAATATCCTGTGCAATTTTCTGAGCATTGTTCAAGCTGAAATCGGTTGGGAAGAGCCTTGGGGCAAATTTTGTCATTTGAAGCACAAAAAAATCCTCATCTGCCGTGCAGTTGATTCGTTAGAGGCGATACTGATTACGCTTTTAGAAAACTGCTCGAGTAGCAGTTACGTCTTCGAGACAAGGAGTTCTGAGTTTAACTTTAAAAGCCTGTGATGTGTCTGCCTTTAAGAACCTTATATAATTGGCTGTCTTTAAAATAGTGATTCTTGCTGTTTCATCCCTAGCAAGTATTTAAATGAAAACCTCAGGTTTCTAATTCTTTGGCCAGTATATATACAACTTCCTGAATACCCAGTTAACTTTGCTCTATAACTAGAAAATAAATTACTTCGAATTTTTTATTCTTAAATATTTTTAAGCCGCTTTAAATGTCAATATGAAATATTCAGTTGATACTGAGTGCCAGTTTTTTCCGCTTTAAATTCATGGATTTCGAATATGTTTAAAATTTTTCTCACATTTTCAATTTGGCCCTTTTTTTTTTCAATGCGCCTTGAAAATAATACTTTCTGAATCGGGATTTGAAGACAATTATTCAAGTACTGAAAATCTAAAATGTGCGGAAAAGAGGCGAAAAATTTTGAATATCTTCCTCCGATCATACCGGGCGTGCTCACTGCGTCTCGGCTTCGTCTAGACTCAACTCTCTCGTCGATTTCGAATGGGGGAGGGAGGGAGAGTTGATTCGAGTTACTAGCACGCGAGGACACTTCACTCCACAGCTGCGGCAACCCTTCACCCTCGTCCAACCCCTATCAGTCCTGGCGTAGACGTATATCTGGGAAATTCGCCAAGTAGCTCGCCAAAGAGGACGATCAACTCGATCCAGTCTGCAGAGTTCAATAACTGTTTCGTCTCTACTAATAGATGGAGCCACAATCTAAAGAACCCTAAAATATTCTGAAGATTAAACCTCTTATCACACTTTCCCCCAATTTCTATTTCTTTTCTCCCCCGTTTTTCAAGAAAAGTGCGTGAAGTGAAATCTTTGTTTATATGGGTCGCGTCAGGAAAAATTTAAAGCGTTTGATTTTTCTTTTTATCATTTTATCCTTCGTTCATCAAAAAATCGACTATATTTAAAATTAAAAAAAAAAAAAAATTACTGGGGTGCGTTAAACATTGCATGTATTAATTTTCCGTGTAAATACAAAAATTATATTTGCGATACTTTCAATTATTATAAGTAAGATTTGTAGTTAGTTCTTAATAAAGTATGCACCATTTTTATAAACATTCTTCAAAAAAAAAAATAAATAAATAAAAATAAAAAAAAAATTTAAACATTGCATTAGAATTTTTATTTTAGGAATGTTAGGAACAGAAAGCACTTTCAGTTTTTAAATAAATTTTATATTCAATGTTGCTATTATTCATGACTATGTTTACTAACTCAATAGAAAAAATTGTCAGGTGACACATATTTTTGTGCAAGGTTCTTAATATTATAATGGTATACAATTTTAATCATTAAGATTAGAAAACAGTATGTCAAAAATAAATTGTTTTAAATACTAACTAATTATAACTTGACTAATATTTTACTTGTAAAAAGCTGCAAAATAAATTTATAAATAAAATATAATTTTTACATGACCAAAATAAATATTCATTATTTAAAATACAATATTATAGTGGCTTTAAAAAACTAAAAATACCACATAGGTATATTTAATTTTCTCTGAATTTCCGGAAATCGTTAATGAAAATAAGACAGTTGCATCCATTAATTCATTGTAAATGATGAAAAAAAAATCTGCAAGAGCCAAGACAACTTTAATCCTCAAAATATAATACTTTCTCCCGTGAACTGGGAAATAGAAAAGTTAATAGATGTGAGTAAAAAGTTTTTCAAAAACAAAATGGTTTTATAATTTGGTTGATATTTGTGCTTAGAAAAGTATTAAAACTCACGATTACAAGTGGAATTGAGTTAAGCAATTTATATTTCTGAGTAAATGAGAAGAGCATATAACTTGCTTGAGGGTGGTCACTCTGAATAATTTCTCATCTCCCATCATTCATTGCCATCTTAAATTTAACAGGAAACAAAATAACGAGAGAAAAAAACAGCAGCATATGTTTTAAACTGAAAAACGTGGTCTTCGTAAAATTCTCATCTTTCTGGTATATTCTTTCCGAAAGAGCTGCGGAAATTGAAGACATCACGAGAATCGCTGTCCTGGATTAAGATGTTGCACCTGCCTCTTTAGATAGGAAGCTATTACCTATGGTGAACAAGAATGGTTTTGCGGAAAGTGCATCTGGTTTTTGATTGAGAGATTTCTGACAATACACCTGGTCACTCCAGACCGCATGTCTCATCTGAATGCTCTTGCCGCATTTATTGTACTGTCCGATGTCTTTGCGGAAGTCTTTTCATTTGAAATTTGCGCCTATCAATTATCTTATAACCACACCTTGTACCACTAGCGGAAGAAGTTCTGTAATACCACAATCTTTGAAGACATCCTCTTACGTGTGTTGAGTCTATCATGGGATTGTTACTATAAATTTTACGAATGTCCAAGCAGAAACGCATATTATGAAGTGTTATAAATTCGATTATCTTTTCACTAAATTCTTTACAAATAAGTTTAAAAATACTACAAGTTTACTGCAAAAGAATTAAATTGTTATAAAAAATATATGTAGATTGGTGTATCCAGAATTTCCTTTATTATACATTGACAAATGAAATTATATAACAAATTTTGTAAAACTAACTTTGCTTTTTTTGTACTTTCTTACCCATATATATTAAATAATAATTATGACTTTTCTGTATATTAAAAAAAATGCTTAGGTTTTTGGTTGTTTCATTTTAAGAAATATTCTGTCATTGGATAGTATTTTTAATTTATGATGCAATTTGAATTTGTTTTGGTCGATCTGGCAACCGAATGGTTGGCGTGCTCTCTGGTCTTCGGTTTAGTAGATTGTTGACACGTGTAGTATTTCGGAATCAATTTTTTAACCTATAGGTATATAAAACTAACCTTCGTGGGGAAAAAAAAATAGCTGAGCGACCATTTAAGGAAATCTAGATTTTTCTTTTTTCATATTTATACCTAAATGGATAAGCAATTATCTTCCTTACTTTGAATTTTTAACTAATTTTATGGCAACGAATATAGAATTTAGGGTTTTCCTTTTTTATTTAATTATTGAAATTCGTAGGACAATTATTCCGTTTTTAATTTTGTCATTTCAAATTACTGTCTGACCTGTTTATTTAAATAGATTGTTTAACAAATAGGAATGACTTTGATAAATTGTTTTGCTTGCTCTGTATAGAGAATTCGTTCGTTTGATAGACATGACTTTCTTATAATGTATGTATAATCTGAAGCCTAATTTTCGTTTTGAGAAATCCTTAGCTTAACAATGAATCTAACTTGTAATTATAAAATACAATTGAGTTTCAATCTGTCCCAATTTATTAGAGGATGGAAACCAAAGCAAATGACACTTCACATGGTTGGTAAGTTTATTTTTATATATCTTTCATTGAAATCTAGTGGGAAACAAGAGTGGCTCTGGCCTCAAATGTGCTCGGAAACGATTCTTGCATTTACAGTAGCTGCTGGACACAGCACTAGACTCGAATTTAGATCTTGTGCGTGTGACAGCGGCTATCGTAAGATGCTGAAAGCTGCAAATGCCAATGTCTTCTGCGAGCCAGAAAGGGTAAGTACCTTTCTCTCTCTTATATTTTTAGGCACTAACAAGTGAAGCACTGAGCTGAAAATCTGGACGTCTTCCCATTCCCACTTTTTTCAATGCTGCTCTGGATTAATTTGTTTTGTGAACAAAGTAATTCAAAGGCTCAGATTTTTCGTAGATCGCTTGACGCCATGCTTCACGTTAAAGGAACGTGCCGCTTGTTCTATAGGTAACACTGTTACTAAGAGTTTCGTCGCCTAATAATAGTGCATGCTTCCGTAAAAGATTCCATTTCATTACGAGCTGCATTGTTAGCTTTGATTTAAATAGTTTAGTCCACAGATGTTTTGATTTCGAATAGTATTCATAAAATATCAGAAATTTGATCTTTAAGCTTAATTCAAACATTAATATTAGTGCTGCTGGAAGCGTGCAAATTGAATAAATCGTCAAAAACAGTGTGTTCGAAATTTTTTTTCTTAATTTATCTAAATTAAAAAATTAGATTACAGAATAAAAAGTTTTACAAAATATTTTTCCAGAATCAAATGAAATAAATGCCAAAACCAAAATGGAAATTTGATTTTTTTAATGTGTACTGTACATTCGTAATTATTTGGAGTTATGTTGTTACAATATATCTATGTACTCACAGATACTTATGCAAATGTCTTATTTCAGATGGATTTTTATAATCATTCTGTATATAGCAAAGAAAGTTGGTTATAAACTTAATTTATTACAGCTATCGCAATCAAATTTTCGAAACAGCCCGTTTATGCCACATTTATATTCTACTGTTGGCAACTACTTCGATTAATCTGACTATCGAAAATGAAAGGCCGATTAGTTCGCAAAACCAGAATATTTGTGAATCCAACTACTCTCGTATTTTCGTATTCGTAACAAATCATAAATGCAATTTACCAATTATTCTGTAATCTATCAATATTTCAAATTTCTGATCATTTTTGACTGGCAAGTTCCATTTACTTTGGCCAAAGTGGCAGCTGATTAGTTAAAGTTTGTGGCTTCGCCTTGCACCTCACATACATATAATTTTAGTAATTCAGAATACATTTTAAACAACACATCAATTTGACTTAGTGTTTAAAAATATCCATTGAAGTGGAAACCAAGATGTATTCATATCTCATCAGATTTCACGTTAAGTTATTTAAGAATGCTTTTTAATTCGTTAATTTGATTAGATAAAATTGCTCATAAGTATTATAATTATTTTTACATAAGCATTTTTTTCGTTTCTTAAGGGAAGACTTATTAGCAAATCGCTTAATAGATATACATGCATAACGGTACAAATACAGTAACAGTTTCCCATCTTTATAACAGTTATTGGACTCGAACATGCAACTTTCCTTTCCGAAAGGTCGTAGTCTCATGCTTAAGCGGCGAAAAAAACTTAGTATTATAACTAAATCAATTTTCCCGTCTAATACAGATTAATAACAAAATTTGTCTTTAAGTGATGGATCAGTTCAATTATACAAGTTAATTTCAGGTATTTTCTGTACAACTAAGAGTGGATTGTTATGCAACACTTCCAAGTAATTGTTGCCACAAATTTCTTTTATGATAAAACTAAAATGAATTAATTGTTACTGTTGAAAAAAATTCGTAAAGTGAATGAAAAAATATGAAGATCTACAGCTGCTGTGCAGTTAATATTAATGAATAATGAAAAAAAACTTACGAGGTTTAATTAACAACAAGCTGGTTGTATTAAATAATGCACTTAAAGAAGTTATTTAATTTCGAAACACTGCTTCCCCCATATTTATCATAAGTGAATGTACTTAGAATAAAGGTAAAAATTCTCAAGTACTGCAGCTTAGTTTTTGGCACTTAAATGCAATTAGCTAAATTTCTACAACTGTTCTTTCATTTTGAGAAGCATCCTTTTGTGTTTCGAGTATCACACATAGGAAAAAATTGTTTTATTTATTTGTATGAATAAAATATTGTATTAGAATATATATTTCAAATAAAATATTTTGCATCAGTATATAAAATTTAGGTTCAGAAAATTTACTTCCTGTTAAATAACTTTTTCGCTTCTTTCTTTGGAGAATCCATTCCGAAGTTTAGGGAAAGAGCAGGTGGTTATTTTTTGTGGGGTGCGGGAATTATAATTCCTTAATCCAATGCTTTGTTTTAGTGAAAAAGCAATCGGTTGTCGACATTTACCCATTCATTATCCGGGTAACTGCTTGCTAATTCAACATCTTTTTAACCGCAGCAAGAAAAATATTTTCTAAAAATAATCCTGTTCTCGATTATTACAAGGAGGGGGGGATGGTTGAGGAAGGGAGACAATGCATAAGGGAATGAAACAAAATTGCTAAAACAAATCAGTTCTTGTCTTTCCACACGTGAATTTATTCTAAGCGTTTGTTTTTGCTGCCAATTTTCTTTTGATAAACTCGTTTTACATAATTTTTTTCTAAGTAAAAGATATGCTGTACTGAAAATTTATATTATATATTTTTAAAATTAAATTTTCAGGCTAAATTAAATTAAAATGGATATAAAATCGGAAATGGCAATAGTATTCTGTCGAATCTCAAAGAAGAATATGTAGTTCTTTATTTTAATCAGTATATTCAAGTACTAACTATACAATGAAATCTATAGTACTACGTTTATGTTTTTGCTTATAGAGATATTTATAATACCCGAAATGGTCAATAAAAAGTTATACGACATATTCTAATATGTTATTTTTGAAGCTTTAATTTTACTGCCAAGCTGAAAAGAAGCTGCGTATTTCTTCTGAAATACATTGAAATGTGTGTCGTAACAACCAAAAATTGTCCTGCAACGAACTATGCAAAACAGGTAACCATAAGTAGTCCGCATTGTGCGAAGATTCTGTGTTCCTTTTCAGAAAGCGAAAGACAGATAAAACATGTGGTGTTGCCAACATGTTTTTTGAATGCATTTGATTGGACAAAATTTATATTTTGGGTAAATCGCGAGTTACTCTGGAACTCGAAGTCAAACTGGTAGAGTTTGGAAAGTTAATTTGTTACCAAACATCGCATGTGTGTAAATACCGCATTTTGATCAAGAATTAAATTGTTACGCTGACGTACATATCTATTGGTGAGATAAAGTGATGACTACTACTTTAACACTAAACATACCGGGGATTTTTTTTATTCGGCAAAATTAATGGGAAAATGGGTCAAATGACCCCTTTCGGTAGTTTTAGTGTTAACAGACTAAAAATAGGTACAACTGTAAGAGTATATACCACAACAATTGATCCTATTTTTATTTTCATTAAAAATTGCTTTGTAGGTTCCGGTCGAATTAGTTGCAGGTGGTTATAATATACCATATAAAAACTTTCTTAGTTGTATTCTATTACTTTAAAAATTAGCCAAAATTGAACCATTTGATATTAATTAGAACATATTCAGATTCTGCATACTTATATATAATTATATTCAAGTCAAGAATACTAAATAAGTAGGGTTATTCACATGGATATCCAAGAAGATTCTCAAGCTCTAACTTCAACAGAGATTTGTGGCAATGTGGTAGAGGAGTGGTTAATTCTCTCGTCTTGAACTAAATAGTTCATGGTTTCGAATATCACTTAAAAGATTAGTATTTGTAGTAGTTTAGAATATATTGTAATCTAGGAGTCCATGTCGAAGTAGCTTTTGTATGCAAAATATTACCGCAGAACGATACATCAAAGAATGCATGCAGAAAGTAATGGAAGAATAAATATAACAATAATTAAGATTGGGACTTTTCAAACCACGAACCCTTCCTTTAATGAGCATTTGTCCATTCAGTTTGGATGGTTTTAATTGTTGTAAATACAGATATTCAACGTCAGAGCAATTCTCATTATTTAAAAGTTTAAATTTTCAAGTTTGTCTAAATGAATTTATTAAAACATATCTTTCATTGTGTTTGAATATAATTCATATTTATTATTTTTTCTTCAAATACAGTTCTTGCAGAATTCTTTACCATGTTGAAATGAATAAATTACTAGAATAAATCAAATGGCAAAGGGTATATATATATATATATATATATATATATATATATATATATATATATATATATATATATGTGTGTGTGTGTGTGTGTGTATATATATGTGTGTGTGTGTGTGTGTGTGGATGGATGGATGGATGGATGGATGACCTTAGAAATTTAAAATTAAACAGTTTAAAACAGTGAGTTCATTTTATCTCACAAAATGAAAATAAAATGATCAATAAATTCAATATAATCTAAATTTAATAATTTCCTTTTCTTATTAAGATGTACTCATAAAAATGGTCCACAATACATTAACGAAAAATCTCTTGCTAACTGGTAGGTGGGTCGTATCACATGCTATTTGGTACATATTGGCTGTTGTGCAAAAGTCTAATAAAAATATTATACCGAGCTGATAGCCAAATGGTTAAGGCCTTCGGTTCAACAGTTCGTGTGCTCGAATCTCACCTTGGGATTGGATGTTTGTATAGGTTCGGAATCAGCTTTAAACTTTAGATCCTGGTCTAATTAGCTCGTGTGCCAAAAAATGAATGTTGAATGACAAACAAACCAAATTTAGTAAAAACGTTGAACTCTACAAGAGTAAATAGATCATTTTTGACATTAAATATTAAACTTTCGCAAGTAATTAGTTTGTTGAAGTGTTGATCACTAAAATAGTGTAAAGTGAAGATAGTGATACAAAGGAAGTTAGACGAGGGACTACTATGACTTCTATTACTTCGTCAAACCGAAATTTACCGTTGACACCTCCCTTACTACGATTTATAACGGCTACGAAACTTCCATCGACATTTCCAAATATGGAAATTGCGTATTTTAATTTCACCTGTATTGAGTCTAGTGAAAAATAATTTTCAGTATTAAAACGCGCAAAAAATTATTCTCTTAACTGATTAAGTCAAAGAAAATTAGTTTCTTTAGCTGTACTATACATAAAACTAAATAGGTTATACAATATATTAATTACGTATTGTAATTGTTTTATGAAGTAGAGATAAAATACTATTCTGAAGAAAAACCTTCTTAGTTTTCCAAAAAGACATCCGTGATTTCTGACTGGGCGTGACTGTTTGCAAGACCACTTCTACAAAATATGAGTGGCAATTTCCCCAAACAGTAAATGTTATTTTAATCTGCTTATGAGTTTTGAGCATTTAAATATGTTTTGCACTTTCTCTGTTAGAAAATACTTTTAAAAAATATTGGAGATTCCGTGAGCTAATGACTTAAGTGCTAATGTTTGTCATTTGTATAATGAAATAAACATTGAAAGCCAGAATATATTACACAAGCATTTGTTCTCAGAAGTATGGTTTTGACATTTAATAGAAAAAAAATTCGTTTCATTAATTTATGACTTTCAAAAAAAATTTATGTTTATACTTTATTAAATGCATGTTTATAATCCTCCAAAAAATAGGAAATTATTAAACTTGAAAAACTGATTACTTTTGTCTTTTGTTAATTAATAGATATTATTATTTATTGTATTAAAAAGTTCTCGTAAGATAGGGTAATTTAAATTACAGGGGTAGAAGCCGAGCTTGGCAGCCGAACGATTAGCGGTCTAGCCTTCTGTACAGCAGTTCGTGGATTCGAATCTTATTTCAGATTTAATTGTTTATAGTGGTTCAAATCCACTTTAAGCAGTAAGTCCCTGTGTAATGAGCCCTCGCGTGCCTAAAATGATCTTAGACAAACCAAATCGAACCAAACTCCAGGTGAAGGAGCCTGGCAGGAAAAATGGCTAGTACCCTAAAATAGGTTAAATCTGCCCCTAATATCTCGTATGTTTATTGACTGAACTTCGCGAAGAAAAAGGAATTTCGAGTGATGAGTAAGATAAAAGGCAGGTAGCATGCAATTAATTTACAACATGAAAAACTGCTGCTGAATTCAATAATGCAACATACAGTAAATCTTAAGCAAGACGGACTTAGCAAAGGTTTACCAGCAAGATGATACTACTGACTTTGATATCGTAGAAACAGGAATGACTGAATTGATTTCTTGTACTGGAAGATATGATAAAAATAGCTTGTTTTGATGAATCTCATTTTCTATTCCATCATGCAGTTAGTAGTATGTGGCATGAACATCGCAACTTCATAGACATCTTTTACCAAAAGACAAATCTGGCTGTCTTAGTATTATGTAGGAAAATGTTTTACTCCTGTTCATGTGATCTCTTGATGTCAGTGAACATAATTTGGCTTTGGTTTATCTTTTCTCATTTTTGCATGTTTTATTTACGAGAGCTAATTAGACATCTTGTTGTTTAAAGTTGATTCCGAGCCATGACATTAATCCCCAAGTTGTAAATAGAACCCTCGAGCTGATATAACCGCTAACTCAATGGACGCTGTTCAGTGCAGCATAAATACCTCAATAAAGTTGTCTATCATATGCACTTGCCTATGCCTATAGTTATTTCTTAAGGACATGGTTATTTTTAGCAAGAAAATGCACCTAGGCGCCATGATCGATCTGATTAACCTGAGAAGCATCAGACTTTAACTTGTCTTAGACTTGATCTGAATCTTATTGATCCGATCTTGCAGCTAAATACTAGTTGTGTTCAAAGGTTTAAGTTGGACCAATATGTAGTTTAAAAGCCACACTACTTAATTGGCCATGGTATGGTGCGTGTAAGTATATGTATACGATAAATTTTCTTTGTGATTATACATTCTGAAGGGTAAGCACCTATTTATAAACACGTTTTCTAATAAAGTTTTAATAAAATGCATATCTCACATGCCAATTAGTTAATTTCACCATATTTTGATTACTTATAAATTTGATCTATTTATAATTGGGGGGGATATTTAATTTTTTTATTATATTTATTATAGATATTTGCTTTACATGAAATTATTTGTAGTTGCTTTTTGATAAAATTGATATTTATATATTTTTAGTACGTACCATTCACATAATACAAAAAACGTACCAAATCTCAGTGTATACTTATCACTCATTCCGCGTGAAAATATAATAATTATTAACTTAGTAGTTATATAAATTTATTTTAATTCGTTATTGGAAGCTTTTCAGGAAAATATTTTCTAAATGGAATGCAGCATTGATTTAGTTTCTGTTTCGT
This sequence comes from Latrodectus geometricus, assembly GCA_026290005.1. Lineage (NCBI taxonomy): Eukaryota > Metazoa > Arthropoda > Arachnida > Araneae > Theridiidae > Latrodectus > Latrodectus geometricus. Next base: position 17,546 of record JAPDSC010005715.1, read on the forward strand.
CTATTTTTAGTGTTACTGTGATGATTAAACAATAACAAAGCATAAGTATTGCTATTAGCGTATTGCTATTAATATTTTCTATATTGTATTAACTAATAAATGAAGTCGATTTTGCAAATAATTGAAAAGCAAGGTTCACGAGTAGTCCTTTCGTTTAGAATTAATAAATGAAACATTTCTCGTTTCGTCCATGAAAAAAAAAAAAAAAGTCTACTCCTTCCCTATATTGAGGTTAAAATTCCATATCCTCTTCTCTGATTGAATAAATAATACTTCTAATTTCAAATTTGAAAACAATGGAATTTTTTTTAAATAAGTTTTCATTTTAAAAAATAAATTGCTCGTGCAATATATAAAAATTTTTTATTTCCAAATTAAATTGATTTCTTGATTACTAGAAATCTAAAGAAAATACAGAGATGCTCTAAAAAAAGAATGAAAATTACTAATATAACTATATGTATTTTCAAACAATTTTCGTCTTGACATTTTTTTTAATTAAAAATTTAAGCTTCTGTTTTTGAAAAATATATTTCATCTATAAACCCTTTACCAATCACTATAGAAAGTATTGATGGGGTAAGTTTGTGGATGACTAATTATACGGATGAGATTTTATTTAAAAAAAATTGGAGAGAATATTTTTTGAAAATTTGTCTTGTCAAAAATGAGAAAAACGTTGCTTTTAAATTTCGAGTTACAAAGCATCTTTATTATTTTAAAATAATGTCTGTATGTATAGGCATGGATTTTGCTTTTTAAGATATTTTCTGTAATAAAAATATTTTTGATAAGAAATTTCACCTTAAGTGTGGAATTTCTTGGAGGGAAAAATAATGTTTATGAAATGTAATTTATTGTAATACTTCCCAACAGTTCTACTGAAATTTGGGTGCAATTTTAAAATGATTAATCTGTGGAGAAATTTTAAAAACTACCTTATATCATTATAAAAGAAATTTTTAAAATTTTGGTTTCTTGGAAGCGAAATATCTTATCGTTAAATTAGTTTAAATTAAATCGGGAATGGGCTAAAAACCAAGTGTAAAAGATATAACTGAATGATTTATGCATGAGGATTCTTTGTAAATTGCTATACAGAAGTTTGATACCTTGAGAGTCAATCATGCACAATTTATAGTATAAAAGAATTCAAAAAGTGTGATTGTTTTTTCCTTGAAGGAATAGTTTGTTTAAAGGAAATGAAATTTTAAGATAAATATCGAATCGTAGCTTTCCTTGGGAAAATAACAGTATTTGTTATTTATTTAGTAAGTTCAGAACTCTTGCACCATAAAATGAGGTATCTTATACGATCTGCTAAAAACAAACCGAATTAAGTGCAGAATCATACAAATATACAGAATCATATAATCATATAAATATACAGTTATGAATATTTCATAGAATAATCATAGAATCATATAAATGAATAATAATAATCATAAATATAAATAATCATACATTCATATAAATATACAGTTTTGAAATTATTAAATATTGAAATCTCTCCCTTCATCCGTTTTTCAATGCATTTCTGATAGTCAGCGTATTGAAAAAAGTGTAAATACATTCTCTGTAGTGAGTGATTTCAATACTTTTTCGAAAAGGATGGACAAATTAAGTTATATTTTTCTTAATTTCGGTGTGGGTAAGCTGAAAAAAAGGACAGTTAGATAAATCCCGTATATATATATATATATATATATATATATATATATATATATATATATATATATATTAGCCACGAATTAAAATTTAATGAGGCGGGAAAAGAAACACCGTTCGTTCTTGAAGCGATGAATTCCGGAATGGAATGTTACATCGTTTAAATTACTAATCTAATTTACATTAATCTTAAAAGATTAGTAAGCAATTTTACAGAGAGCTCAAATCATTGTAAATTAAAGTATAAATTATAAAAGCCTGCAGTCAAATTTTTGAAATGAAACAACTTTTATTCTTGGTTTACCAGAGATTAATGTATTGATGTGCGTTTCCTTCCATTTCGTGCATGTATATTGTTTTGTTATGCGGCTAATGAATGATATTCATTTGTCAGAAAGGTGGGGATTCAGAAAACTCCTAACGCACCCATTAGGACAAGCAATGAGAAGCGTAGCCACTATCACCTGCTTTTAAAGAGTTGCGTGATTGGACATCTAACTTTTCGTTTCGAAGAGCGGAGACCCCCTGGGAACTTCAAGCGAATCTCAAATCAACATCCATATTTAGTCCTGGACCTACTGGATCGAGTTATGGTGATTCTTATCCGTTTCATTTAGTCTGTTTTTAAAGTAAATGGTTATGTTCCTCAGAAATACGTCATCGAAATTGTTTGATTGAATCATAGGCATAATCTAAATTTATGGTTAAACATTCTAACATAATTTTCCGATAATACTGTTTAAGACACTATTTTTAGAAATTAGTTTATGAATGCTTCCAATGATTTCTAAATTACAATCTCAAGTTAAAGTGCAATATAATATATTCTCTTCAAATAAATTTTCTTTGAATTAGCAAATGAGAATATCGAATTTAATTTAATAACAGTTTATACAAATATAAATGTAATTAAAATATTAGTACTGAACATGGAATTTTTCAGTGATTCCTATTCATTATTATTAGTATATGCGTTGTAATGAATGTTTGTTTATCTTTTATTAAATTCTATCTTAATTTTCTTAATAATATAGTCGGTTTGTTTTACACTCTCAGCAGTCATTTTTTGTAATTGAATTAAATTGACCAATTTAAAATAGATTCCGAGTCACTACAGATATAATCTTTATGTGGGAATCGAACCTATGAATTAGTGAAGACCAGTGCGTGAATCATCCAGCCTCCAGTACTGCAAGAGACCAGCTTAACCGCAGTTAATCAGTCAAATATTAATAATGAAAAACTTCTGAATGTCCTCTTAAGGGTTTTTTTTTTTTTTTTTTTGTATTTTCCAAATTTTTGTATAACAATAGTAAAAAAAAACGTGTAAAAAGTGTGTTAAATTCTCATCAAGCCAAAGATCATCCTATTAAGTATGTTTATGCTTACTTCTTTTAATCTATTGTATTTCTGTCTGTATTAAAGAAGTCTTCGTTAACTAGAAATCTTGCTTTTCTGTCTGACATTTTGCGAAGAATATTCATTTTCTTGGTTGTTAACTATCTCATTTAATTGTCCTATGAAGTCTATTTACGTTAGCTTCTTTTAATCTATTCTATTTCTATGTCTATGTCGAAATCTATGTCTGCCTTAAAGAAGTCTACGTTAATTCGAAATCTTGCTTTTCTGTCTGATATTTTGAGAAGAATATTCATTCTCTGGGTTGTTAACTATTTCATTTAACTGTGAACAACATTGTAACATTGTATGTCCTTAGATCGGTTTTTCTAATTTCTCTGAAGTTAGTGCTGATCATCAATTAAAACCACATGAATTGATTATCAAATATAACATGTATAACTACTAATCATTTAATATTGGTAAAAACTACTTGTTAAAGAACACTACGTCAAACACCAAACAAGCATCAGTTTGTTTTGGTCCTTACATCCCATTCTTGTATATTTAGTAAAATATGAGTAAATTTCTAATTATTTTTATTGCGATATGATTAGAGAAAAAGTGGTTCCAATAGAAACAATATCTCTATAAACTATTAATTAAAGTTCTGGTGATCAAAACTTGGAACTAAAAGATCGTAATGAAACCATTCCCAATGTTTCATATTTCTAAGTATAGAATTTTGCACTGTCTGTTCAATTAACAATTTTGCTATAATATGAACAACAATTCCTGGAAACCAGTCAAATATTTAATCGATTTTTTGAATATCAATCGTTAAATTTTATTTTTACCTGGAAAATACAATTACAAATCAGCACCTTTCTATTGAATTTTGATCTAATAAGAGATTCAAATGGTGATTTCGTTTCGAGTTCGGATGGGGCAACAGACCGAGAAAAGACGACTTGGCATCATCAGAGTCCACCCCCGCCCTACTTTGCGCCCCAAAGCAAGCAGACCTGATCGAATCATTTGGTCCAACGCGACGGCCATTAGCGAACCACCTCCGGACCCTAATCTCGGGGTCCATTCCAACTGTTCTGACATCAATCAGCCCGTCGTCCACTCCGATCGATCGCGACGTTATTTTTCGACATCAAACAACGAAAGATTAGTTTTTTTTTATCCAACAGAAACAATTCTTTGGAGTCAATATCTATATAAATCAGTCGCATCCCCAGGCTGATGCCAAAACTCGTAATGGAAATAATGTGCCAAACTTTTATAACTTACGCACTAAAAAAATTAATAGGGTTAAAAAAAATTCTCTAAATCATTGTAAATTTTTTTTGTGAAATAAAATATTTCAGTTTTTCTGATTTTAGTTGATGAATGAAAGATTTTGTAAAACGCATTCTCAATAAATATAGCATTTAAGGCCTGAAAATTTGTCTTGGCACCTATTTTATGATAAATGTACTTGGGATGTCTTTAATTTGAATATATTCAAGCCAGTGTTCACGAGGGAGATACTGGCTTGACGCCTATACAATAATCAAAATCAGCATTACTATGTGTTAAACTTAATAATTGCGTCGTAGGTTGACAATCTATTGTATTTACAGAAATAATGGAAACCGTTTGATTTTTCTTGACCTAATAACTAATTATTGCTTATATAGGCAATCACAAAAGCAACTTTTTCGAACTGAAAGCTAAGAAAATCTGATTCTGTTCCAATATAAAACTGCCGTATCACATTTCATAGAATTGTGTTCTAAATTATTCGAACTGAAAGCTAAGAAAATCTGATTCTGTTCCAATATAAAACTGCCGTATCACATTTCATAGAATTGTGTTGTAAATTATTCGAACTGAAAGCTAAGAAAATCTGATTCTGTTCTAATATAAAACTGCCGTATCACATTTCATAGAACTGTGTTGTAAATTATTCGAACTGAAAGCTAAGAAAATCTGATTCTGTTCCAATATAAAACTGCCGTATCACATTTCATAGAATTGTGTTCTAAATTATTCCATCATGGTATAGAAGAGTGAACGCAGTTATATTTTTATATATCAATTATATATCGCTAATTAATAATATATTTCGTATATTTCATCACTTAATAGTAAATAACAGTTTCATATCAATTCTATCAATTTGATTAATTAAATATCAGTTGTATAATATATTTAATATCATTGATTTATATATAATTTAGTTATGGCTCAAGTTGTTTCCAGATCTTTATGCTTGAAATTGTAATTGACTGTTAACTGTGCATTCTTAATACATCAATAACTCGCATTTATGAAATTTAATATCCAGTTCTCATATTTTGTGAAGTATTGACTGGTATATATTTATTTACTTTCGGAAAAATTGAATTTAATATTATTAAATTTCATAACTTTTTTTAAAATTGAAAATTTTTAGGAGATTTAATAGACATAACTTTGATTATTCATCAAATATATGTGAACTGCAGGTTTTCTCGAATGTAGTTCAAAATTTGGATCTATTAGTTATATGAAAGCAACAGGGTGGGAGTTTTCATAATTTAGAAGCAAGGATGAACCAGAAGAACCACAATACTTGTCCTGCCATCTTAGAGGTATCATTTCACATGGAGGACATTGCAACCACGATCTATTTAACATGCTCCACTTGACTTTAGTGAAATAGTCAGATTTTCGGTTAAGTCTGGATTCGAACACACTACCTTGAATAATAAATACGACGTCCTGACGAACCAGAACACTGCTTCCTCTTCTTATCTGATATATAATACGTTATAACAGTTTAGTAAACAATTACATAATTTAACAAAATTAGGTTTTCTACTTTTAATATAATTGAATAAAAACAGTGTGTTTTTCTTTCGTATTAGAACTTTATTTCATACCAACCTTCATAATCGGTTTGTTTGTCGATCAATTAATCATATTATGCGCTAGAGCTAATTAAACTGTGACCAACGGCTAAAATGGATTCTGAACCACCACAAACAACCATACCCAATGTGGGATTTGAACCCATGAACTGTAGAACCGAAGGTAAGAGCACTAATCACTCGGCTTCCAGCTTAGACTTAACGATTGTGGAATTTCAGTCAAATTGAATAAACCATTAAAGAAAATAGAATTTTTATATAAAAAATTGAAAATTTTATATTGTATGGATTTTGCATTTTGTCAAAAAAATTGATGCTGTATAAAAACAATAGATAATATCTAAATATATAAATTTATCAAATGTCTACTTTATTTTTGGTAGTATATATTTTTTAAATTCTTATTATAATATAAATGCTTGTAATATATTAAGAATTGTTTAAGTACCATATAAAAGTAAATATTTTTGGAATGTAGTAATTTGTTCTTACACATAATATATCAGATTAAAATTTATATTCTGAAACATAATAAGAATTATTCATTATAAAAAGTATAGAATATTCAAGTATTAAACATTTCTTAAAAACTCGAATTTATAAATGAAAAAATTACAAGTTAATCAAAAGCAAAAATTTTCTTTAAAATCGATTTAGAAATGAAAATAGCAATTTTAAGTTAAGAAATATGAAGAAAAAACCGAATTATAAATAATAGAATAGCAGCAAGAAGTTATAAAAATATGTGTTACTTTTTCACAGAAACATGCAGTAAATTATATCGTTCTTATCAAATACATGCCTTTGTAGAAGTAAGCAGTCCATAATGTATGTCATTTGGCTATTTTATCTTTAATTTTATTTAATGTTTAACCACAATATGTTGTATTTATACATCAAATATATGTTATATAAATATAATGTTATATTTATATAACATATATTTGATGTATATTGATGTATTCTATTTATACATCAAAATTCTTTAAAGTGTTCTTATGTTTTTTTATTAATATTTATCGCGTGTATCAATGTGCATTGCTTATTATTATTTTTAATAATACATATGTATTTCATAATTAATATTTTTAATTATTATTACAATCTTCTAATGGTTTCATTGTAATTAAGGAAGCTGTTGTAATTATTTTTAAACAAAATAAAAAATATGATGGACACTGTAAAAACGCTTAATTGCAAAATAGTTCATATAGCGTTGTCGGGTTAATTTTGAAAGTCGGAGAAGTTTCTTTTCTTATTTTTATAGGAATCCTGTTTAAGATAGAAATTAGATATTTTGGAATCTAAAAACTAATTGCAAATTTCAATTAAAATTAAGAAACTTAATTAATTTAAAATAATTAAAATTAACGCAGAGTAATTGTGATTTAACTTTAAGTAAATTATACTGATTTTAATTTTCCTATCCTTTGAAAATAATTTAATTATTATGTAGCTTATTATTAATTTTTTATAAACGATTATTTAATTCAAACAATCTTGAAACACATTTTATTTATCTATTTAAAAAATACTCAGCTACAAATTAAAATTCTACAGTGTTTTTTAATCTAGAACTCTGAAAGTTCTTATAGGAATTTTTTTAAATACATTGATATTAACTTCTAGACTAATATATAGTAATATGCTAGCTTTAATAACAAATTAACAAACATTTTTATATCTTAATTGAGTTAAAAATATACAATGTATTAATTCATGCAAACGTGAAAAGCTGTACAAAATTTGCACTTCAAAAATAATAAATTATAAAAAAAAGTAAAATTACTATCATCATCATCATTATTTTAATAACAATAAATTATAAAAACATCACAGTATAAGAATTTATCACGAATTGAATGCATATTAATGATATATAATGCATTAATGTATGTAATATTTATTGAACAATTACATACATTAACGCATTATATATCATTAATTTGCATTCAATTCATATCATTAATATGCATTCAAATCATTCATCATTTACGATGTAAAATTAATAATTAATAAGTAATAATTAATTTAAGTAATTTTGTAGTTAATCTATATATATGTATACTATATTATTAAATGTATTAGTGTTAATAAGGTGACAAACATTATATTGTGTAAAAATTTATTATGAGAAAAATGAGTAAATATTAATTACTTCGATATATTAATGCATATAGAACGTTCACGAGACAAATTTTTTTAATTAATGATTCGAATTTTTTACGTTTTTTACACCTAAAAAGTATCGTATTCTTTTTTATTATTTTTAACTGAAATGTAATTGATATTTTGCAACAAAGTTGTGCGTCAGAATGTTGTTGAATGTCATGAATGTAATATTCGTCCGCGTATAAACATTAATTCCAACAACATTCATCAACTGTGACACACACTGTTAATTTAATGTAATTTCAAGCAGTTGCGTCTCATAAGGTATAGTTTAGCCCCCAGACAAACCTGTAAAATATATTATAGAATAGCAGATGCCTCAGAAACGTTCGAAACCATCTCATTCTTTAAACGTTAATGTTAGAGTAAAAGAATATGAATTGGGTTTATAATTGTGCTATTAGTTTTAATATTCGCCAGAAATGAAAATTTATTAAAATAAATATGTCATATGATTTAATTTGAAATTATATTTTGATTATTAATATATATTTAAATATTTTTTTTTCAAAACAATATCGTAAATTGTTTTTCAATTGATACGATTTTAATATTCCGATTCTGTTATTTGACGTTCAACGAATATGAATACATATTCTATTATATTTTGCATTAAGGATTTGAAAGCTTTTGACTTATAAAGATGAAAAGGATTTAAATATGAGTTATGATCCAAAAGGTTTTAGAATTTTACGCAACTTTTTTTCTTTCAAAATTTACATATTTTTGTTTTGCTATCTATTTTATAGCTATGTAGGATTTTTTTCCCACCATTTCGGAAAGGTATTTAAAAGATGCAGCATCTTGAATATACGATTTTACGATTTATAAATAGTTGAGAACACACACACACACAAAAAGGAAAGAAATTAATATTGAAGACATTATTCTTCCACTTCTTGTACGAAAGTGTCATTAATTTTGGAGTGAATAATCTGAGAAAGTGTCCCAATTCAACCATTAGTTTTTAAAATTTATTCCCAACAATATCGAAATTTTAACTAAAACGACGCGAATTTTGAAAGTTGATATCTTATAAGGTTGGTTGATTTGTCGCTTTATGATTACATTTTACAAATGAAAGATAATTCCTCTCTTATTTGGCGATCCTCTATTAAAATAAAGGATCGCCAAATTATCCGGGATTTAAAAATTAATCTTATTCTCTTTTAATGGGATATTAAAATAAAAATCTACATGCTAGCCTCTGATTTAAAAATTAATATTCATAGCAGAGTCAAAAATAGCTTTTCAAAAGTTATTTTATAATACGTGAAAACAAATAAAATTTAGCTTACCCAAAACGGACAAATCCATCAATAGTTGATTTGTAAAATAAATTTCATTATTGGGAGATAAGTCACCACACACAGGACTCAGGCTTTAGGATTCTGATGGTGGGCTTGTCACATTAGCCTAGCTTCAGGGGAAAAATTGTGTTTTTGAAAAATAGCAATTACTTACAATTTTTTATCAATATTTACTACTTATTTATTCTTTTTCAAATCACTTTTTTTTGCACCTATCTATACGTGACATATTTGAACTAATATATAGGGTCTGCATGAAATGAAGTCTCTCGTATTGAAACAAATCACGTGAGGAGTAAAAATTCAATTTAATTACGAGTTTTAAACACTGATGGTAGAGCTCTTTTCGTCTGACTTCCAACGCATTTCAGATAGACGGCATGTTGGAAAAAGCGAAAACGCCTTCGCTGCAGTAAGCTAGGGGAGATTCAGAGTCGTATATATTTTTGCTGGAAGTAAAATGTTGAGAGGAGCCACACACATTCGGTCTTCAAGCAACTTAACTGCAAATTCAAATAAGCGTTAATTCTGGTTTGAATTAATTACAAATAATTAAAATTTCGATATAAAACAAGATATTTTTTTAAGTTAACGAGAAACAAGCACCCATATATAAATTTTATTTCAATCCAATCAGTGCATTCATTCTCGATTCAACCACTGACAAAAACTCATCGAAAACAGGAAAGGATTTATTTTAGGAAAGGATATGTGAAATCCACTTTTTAAAATTCTCATAACTAATTATTTTGCTGTAAAATTAACTATACTTTGGATTATTATTCTGAATTAATTAATTTTCAAGCCAACATTTCTGTTATTTGCAGAAAATCTGTGTTAAACAAATCTTTTGAGTAAAAGTAATTTTAGTATAAAAAAAATGTTTCTAGTTTTGTTTTTCAACATGCATTTCTAGCTACTTTTAAATTAATTCACTTTTGTGATAATTTAGTTTTAATACATTAAACTAATTATATAATAAAAGGATTATTTGTATGAAAATTTACCACACATTTTTAATTATATGGAAAACTTATATTATTAATATTAATTTTTATTAATATTCTGTTTTAAAATTAATTTCAGTATAGAGTATCCATAAACCTTGTTTCGCATTTTTTATTGGACGTGATTATTATTTGCATAATTATATAAAGATTCTTTTAAATATTATAAAATATGAATCTTTTATAAATTCATAATTCATCTCAAATTTTTTAAACGCACAGTTATTTTATATTAACATTTTTTAACTATGACAAAATGTACTAAATTAAGTGTGAAATTTTAACTGTCTATTATCGCTTTTATTGTATTTACTTTCCTTCTTTCAACGTAAATAAATTATTGTAAGTTATTTTGTTGAACTTATATATACTTTACTTTCTGTAACGCAGTATAAATAAATAAATAAAATTTGCGTGTATTAATTCGCATTAGTTGTTTATTCGTAATTAAAATTACGTTCATTCATTTAATTAGTTTTAATTTTACTTGGTAGTTACTTAAGATTTCAAATATTATTTTTATTTTATAATATTGATTATGTATATTCGATAATTTTTAGCGATTAAATATAATTTTAAAATTGTTAATAAAAATGTAAATTACAAATACGAAATTACATTTATAATCTTTTCTTGCGTCAATTTTTGTGAGAAAGAAGTGCGCTTTCCAATTGCGCATTGGATGCAATTTTTCTTTCATACTACGCATATGACGTATTATTTTCGAATAACATATTTGGCGCCATTTGTTTCCACTCATTGCTAAGCAGTACGTTGAAATAGGATTTTACCGGTATACATTAATAATAACACCAACATATAAAATTAGTAAGTTGATTAATTTTCGCTTATTTATTGTGTTTATTTATAAAATAACATCATTAATTTTTATTTTAATAGTATTTTGATTTTTAGAACGTATATAAAAAGAATTTGATCTACTAGGATTAATATCTTTTTAAATAATTATGATCCCATGTTAATTTATTTTCCAATTTCATCTCCACTGTTTTAATTTAAACCTGTATAAAAGCTCAATTATTTACTGCTTTGGCTTCATCTTAATCGGTATTGTTGGTTTTCAAATTAAATTAACAAGAGCTATAAGGTAATTATTAGTTGTAATAATAAATTATTTTAACTATAGAACATTTCGCGAGATTTTAAGGTAAATTTATTAATATCAATTAGACAAAATGATGACTACATAAAATGATGATTTTGATTCACTGTCACAGCATTTTTATTTAAGATTCTATAATTACAGATTTACGATGGTTCAACAGAAGCAAAGGCAAGATCATTTAGGAAATTTATTACACCAAGATCTTTAACTATATAGTATGTTTATTATAAAGAGCTTAGGTTATAATTGTTACCAATAACGTTATACTCTTTTTGATGGTAATTAATGGCTGTGTATTTTCTAAGTTATTTGTATCACAATATCCTCCTGTTGCGCAACTTTGAATGCTCTCTCTTAATGGGCGAATCATTAGAAAGTAATTTCACGACATCAAATGAGTGATTATGAAAAAGTGGTGTGAGCCTTCTTAGATACAACAGGTGGATCGGTAGCAAACATTCATTAATGAGAATCCGCTGCGAAAACATAACAACACATCTAACGAATCGAAATAATTAATAGTTGTATAGCCAACTAAATGCTTACATGGTTTCCTACCAACTTCTCTTCCGAACATATATATATATATGTACATAACAGCAAAGTCGTAATTCCTTCTCAGTTCTTTATCATAAATAAATATTTACTGTTATAAAAAATGCTTCATATTCAGAAAATTTTTATCTGAGACTAATTTTAAATTGGATTTTTTTTTATGCAAGTGGATTATTTATTTTTTTAAATGGCTCCCATATTTTTTAAGTGATAGAAATTTAGAGAAATTTCTCATTCATATTTAATTTTATTGTAAGTTAGTGAAATTCTAATCGTATGTTTGCTTGTCTACAAACTTGTGATGTTTATAATTACAGCTATTATTTGTACAGTTTAACCCTTCTTTGCATGATTTTTTCTTTATTGGTGAAATTAATCAAGTTGAGATATAATTCATGTTCAAAATTAAAGGAAAAATGGTTAAAAAAATCTTAGTATATATTTATAGTATAAATTTAGCAAAAGACAATATGCTAAAAATTTCCATCATCATCCAAAGTTAGATCATTAGCTTAGTACTAAATAGAAATAAAAGAGGAAAATAACAGAAACACGTGTTACAAACCTTTCTTCCACTCATTTTCAATTTTTTAGCAATAGAAACTCTAATATAATAAAACAAAATTATAAACGAAATCATACGTTTATTGCAACTACAACAAACAGCGGAATGAGACAACTTTAAGCTCGTTTCACTGATAATGACACTTATTTATTTTTGACAGCTATGTTTCTTTTTATGCAATGGACATTAAAAAGGTATCCAAACACGATCAACTTAAAGTGAACTTGTTCTTTTATATAATTTTTGGGCATTATAGGTTATGATGGAAATTTCCACCATTATGCAAAGAAGGGTTAATGTCTTTTTTAAAAATTTTTTATTATACTTTTTATAAATTATTTATTTTAAAAATTATCGAATATAGAATGCCTTAAAAGTACAATGCATGCAGTGTGTGATATAGTTATAAAGCCATCTCATTTTGAAGAAAAAAATTCAAAATAAATGACTATACAACTGAATTTGTATTTATAAAAGAAGTTACACGTCAAAGTTTGAAAACGTTAAGTTGGGTAATGCTGATATCTAACTAGATGCTAGCCATTTCCGGCTGTCTATTTCTAATAGCCGAAGTTGGTAACACAGATAACGCTTAAGTATTTTGATCCAAGGTCAACCAATGAGGTGTAAATTTCCTTTCCATACTAGTCGAATGATATTTAAAGCGTTTTGCTCCTCCCTGCTCTACGGACATGTGCTGATTGTTAAATAGTCTAATAGTTTCATATACATCTCTGTGTGTGTATCAGTATTTAATATTAGTATACTATAGAAACTAAACAAAATATCATAATATTTTTAATTTCATATATTTATATAACATACAATTGCCATGCATTGTTAAAAAGTATAAATGTGGGTAATATCAAATGTTTTTCTATTAAATACTTTAAATTTTGTAATTTTTGTACCCATGTTAAGGATTTCTTTTCTCAAATAAGGAAAGCTTCTTCGACTTGACCTAACCTAGAGATGTTGAGTCTTTACAGAGTAAAGAAAAGACGGCGAAAGAAGCGATAACTTATAGAGGCTTTTACTAAAATCCACCGAGTTGAGTTGTCCATGTTGCTAGGGGTAAAAGAAATATAAATCTCCTCGGTCTTAAAACTTTATTGAGAGGTATGTCATTATTTCTACGCATTTGAACTGTAATTGATTGGGACTGTAAATCGGCTTAAGGAAAGGAAAATTCTTCCTCGGATCTACGTTTTTGCCGCTCTGATTTTATTTCGGAAAAAGTCTCTGGAATCGAATAATCTGGTCTTTGTTTGCAGCTGCCAGAAAAAAAATGGTATAAGAAAACATCAAAACAGCGTTTTAGTTGGCGAGAAACCTGTTTTATTTCTATATTAGAGTAGAAACTAACTTTCAATCGTAAATGGCAATCCTTTATTTCGTAGAACAGATTGGTCAATGTTGGCGCAGTGGAGGTTGGCGAGATTAAGACTGATTTAGCAATGATTGATATGTGTATAAGGACAGAAATAGAAGTCTTATTGAGATAATCTGCAAATTAAGTTTTGCCTTTTGATTAAAAAATAAGTTCATTATTTTTGTTTTTCTAATGGTTTAAGTGGCTTTGTGGCATTCTTTAAAAACGGAGATTGGTATCAATACATTTCTTTTACGTAGAATGCGAGTAATCTTTTATTCCAACAAAAAATTCGGTTTTAAAAAAAATTGAATTTTCTATTATGGGGAAATTTCTGATTAGATACGCTCTTTTAACTCATTTTTTATTTAAAAAAAAAGTCTTAAAATTTTATGTTTAGATACAATGAATTATTAAATGTTTTTATTGTTGCTTATCCTCCTAGTGCAGGAAAGCCCACACGAGTTCCAGAAGATCTGGCATAAGGAAGTATGCAGCTACTTTTTTGGAGAGGAACCACAAGAGCAGAAGACTGACTTGACCTCTGAACACACATGCCACAGGTACCCGTTTATAGGGTAGGCAACCATTCATACACGGAAAGGACAAAAACAGGATAGATAGAGAGAAAGTACATCCATGCCCGAACCGGGATTCGAACCCGGACCTTTCTATCCGCAGTCAGGCATGCTACCCCCTAGACAGAGTAGGTGGCTGAATTATTAAATTAATAGCAGATATTCCAGAAAAATCTCGTTTGCAATTCTCAAAAGATGATTTTACATAAAACTACAGCCTCTCACCCTGTCTGTCAGTCAGCATACCTGACTACAGATGGGGAGGTCCTGTGTTCGAATCCCGGTTCGGGCATGGATGCACTTTTTCTCTCTCCTATTTTTGTCCTTTCTTTGTATAAATGGGTTGTGAATAGTTACCTACCTTATAAACGAGTAATGTGGCATGTGTGTACTGAAAAAGTTGGACTCCATACCAAATTATGGTTCAGTTGGAAAGGTGGCGCGGCGCACCTCATATTGCCAGCCTAACTGGCACAAGACAACAACAACAACAACATAATTCTACATTCTGTTAATAATGATAGTTATCGAATGACAGCTAAACTTCACTTAGATTTAGAAATATATATATATATATCTTCAATTATAAAAATACCAATATATTTTTTGAAAAAATATGATTTCTACTGATTTGTCTGTTTTTATTTTATTTATTTATATTTAATTCACTCATTTTTATAATTTTTAGAGGGAACGCGTTTGCCTCTCCAAATATCATAAAAGTGCTGTTCCAAAAGCTTGGAGTATCATTAAAACTGTAGAGAGTTGATAATATTTTTACATATTTTAATAATACTTTTCAAAATTATTTTAAAAAAGATTTTAATATCATAACTTTTTAAAAGAATCTCGAACTACTACTTATATTGATTTTTATATGAGATTTTACAAGTCTTGAGCAGTCTATATTCTTCAAAGCGAAAGGTTAGTTGTTTTATTCCAAATATATATGAATAATGGAATATTGAAATTTTACTTTTTTGCAAGATCAACTGTTGGGTGTTTTCCTTCAATTGCAACTCATGAATAAGACCCAATAATATCTGGGTCTTATTCATGACCTAATATGAATTGGATCGGGAATAAGAAAAAATACTTGTTAAGAGTCGTCCCAGATGGGGTTACCCAATAAATGCTCACTCCCTAAATCACAACGATAATCTTAAGCTACTGTGCTATCGAGATTAAGTTGTAAAAGATAAATTTTCTTTAGATAAAAAGGCGAGGGTTTTAAAAGTACGGCAAACAGTTTGTTTAAAATATTTTGGAATTATGTGTGTAAATCATTTAGCACAGGTTATATACATAAAAAGCTTATTCAAAATGAAAGAGCATGGGTTTGATACCATCCACTGTTGAACAACTGAAAGGAAATACATTTAAGGGTAAATGCATTTCCTCCTTTATGTATTCACATAACGGATGCTTGGAATTTTCGAGGTTTTCGTCTATATCGAACATAAGTGAAATTCATTTGAGAAGGTAATACGTGAGAAATATTTATTTTTAAAAAATAAAATCATAAAACAAAAAAAAAACAGTATAACAGCTTTTTATTTGCTTCACGATTTCAAAAATATTTGACAAAATTTTATAAAATTCAGTTGTTGAAAATTGTTAATTTTGAAATTACTAAAGATGAATTGGGAATATTTTTGACTCTTATAAATTAGTTATCCCAAAAAATTACCTTTGTAAAATTTTTCTCTGGAACACCTTTAAATTTACCAATTTTTTTTAAAAATAAAATAAAAATTGTTTTTTAACTTAAGTGATTATTTATTAAATAATCATTTACTTTAATTAATTTGTATTTATACGCATTTAATTATTGAGGTATTAAATTATAAATAATTTATAATAATTATATTTTATATTATTTATAATTTAAAGCATACACACACATAATTCAATAAATCAGTTTTTTTTTTTTTTGCCAGTAGCGAATACAGTTCATCTTGAATTCTTCCAATATTTTGTTGTAATTTTCGTCTAAGTTCACTGTGATCTGAAGCGATACGAAAAATTATCCTTTCCGAGAAGGAAGGAGAAGAAAAAAAAGAAGAGAAGAACAATATTTAAAAACCAACCCCTAATAAAGAGGCGCAGACATTTTAAAAATGCGTAGCTTTGCACGCAGACGAGAGTTTCGCGAGAGGGTAAGAAAATTGAAAGAGTGGAGTTGTAGGGGTGAGAAAATATTCCCGACTAGTCGATAGCCCTGAGGTCAATGACCCGACCACCCAGCAGACGATATCCAAGTTGCTCTCCGCTTCTTGCCAATTCTTGTCTCTTCTTTTCTTTAACTTCTCGTTTGGCTCAAGATTTTGCGTGTGATCGTCTGAGAATGCGAAAATTCTTTCTGTTGCGAAGGGGAAAAAAGTCATGAGAGAATAGAAGTGAAGAGAGAAGAAAAGGGGAAAACGCTTTGTTTGGAGTGTGTTTGAGAGCGCGAGGGAAAATTTCCCCACTCGAATATTTCAGACTTCAGCCATCGATTTTTGATCTCCAACGCTTCTTAACGCGCTCGCGAAGGTGAAACGACAATTATGGGTGCTAATATTTTTGAAATTCATTCATTATTTTCATTATCGAATAGGGAAAATGTTCCTTGAATTTATGAATACATAAAGAAATGAAATAATAGTTCTGTGGCAGAATTTTTATGCTGGGTTTTTCTTAACGATATTTATTCGTTGCAAGGGTAAAATTATATTATTGCCATTCTAACATTAATTTTTTTTTCTGTATGGAGGAATATTAACAAACAAAAAATTTCTGACTTCCTGTAAAATATTCTTTAATTATATTACACCTATATTTGCGAAATTGATGCTTCATGATTCCTTAAATTCTCTTGCTTGTCTATAAAGAATAGTAGTTAATGGATCAGTTTATTCTGATTAGTTGAAATTCCATCATATCTGTGAAGAAATCAGGAATGCATTATAAATTTTTTATAAATACTATGTTTAAGGAAATATTAATTTTTTCATTTACTTTAAATTATAATTAAATTATTATAATTATAATATATATTTCAGAAATTTTTTTTAGTTATGAAAAAATAATTTTAAAAATTTTGCTGAAATAATATTTAGAAATTTTTAGCAGTATGGGAAAAATATTTCTTAGCATTTTGATAAAAATTAAGATAATCATAGTTTATTTACATAATTTTGGCATAATATATGAATTAACAGAATTGTACTTCCTGAAGAATGATGGAGGTTTTATGGTATGAAAAAAATTTATTAAATTGTTCACTTTTGGAAGATTTTAGTGTCGATTAATTTATTGTCACTTAAATAAAAAAAATTCGTATTTAATAAAATTAATTATCAGGGATTGATTAAAAAATTTTAAAACACCTGATAAAAATGTAAAGGGATTTATGAAGCGAAATATTTTCTAAAAGAGAAATGTTAAAAACACGAATAAAAAGTAATATAATTATATTAGAATAAATATATTCTAATATAATTAGATTACTTTTTAAGGGAAAAATCAGAAGTTTTATGATAAGAAATTAAAATTCAGAGGGTGATATAAAAGTTGCAAAGGAAATTTTTTTAATTTTATGCCTTCAAAAATTTAAGGACCAAACTATGAGATTTAGTTTTTATAAAATATCATTTTTGCATCATATAAATTATCATTATCATCAAGCCCTTTAAAAAAAGAAAAAAAAAGTCTTCTTAAAACGTACCAAAAAAGATATCAAATACTCAAACAAAAAAGATTCATTTAATTCGCAGCTGTAATCGTGCGAGATTCAATATTTGCCATCCTTTTGTACTCATCATACATTTTCGTTTCAATTTCTTAAGTGCTCTGTAACAGTTTGGATTCGCTTTATCAGCAACGCTAAGAACATAGCAACGATCATTAGCGTCGCCTAGTGAAATAATGTGAAATCTCAGTTTTACCGTGACTGTGGGGCGGGGATTTGTTTGGGCGAAATACAGACTTTCCTGAATCCTAATGAATCGGTATCGAATGTGTATATTGTTCCTCACACATAAAATACGAAGCTGAATGAATAGAATATAGCAGGTGGAATAGAATGTTATGGGCTTTGTTTCTTTAAAATATTTGCTAGAATCAGAATTTTGGATATTTGAATTAAATGGTGTTTTACAGCATGCTATTTTGATTATTATTGGTCAATTTAATTTCAATTTCTATATGATAAGCACAATGAATTACATATTTTTTATACATTAATTGTTTTCATACATAGAATTTGATTTTGTGTACATAATTTTTATATTAATCCCAATTTAAATACAGTATTTCCAAAATAAAAGAGGCCCCATATGTATTCACTCTATAGAACACGGAAATTCTTAATTTATTCACTTTATACTAACTAAATTGCAAATTTCTTAAAAAGATTAATAAGATAGTGTAAATGTTAAACTTGTATATACACAATTTATAATCAAAAATATTTTTTTCTGCATTGATAAAAATCAAAAGAGAGAAATATTCTCTCTAAGAAATTTTGTTTTCTTTTTAGAAATTTCTTTCCTAGAAATTTAATCTCTTTAAGAAATTTCCTTTAAAAAGAATATTCTTAAAAAAATAGTAGAAAATAATATTTTAATATTAGGTTAGGGAAAAAGAAATCCATTATTTTTACGTGAACTTTATGTAACTTCTTTTGGATTCACTTTGTAAAAAGGTTTAAAACAGCTTTCATGTAGATTTTTAGGTCTTGCGCCTTACGACTGCTGACATGCGGTTAACTTCGATCATTTTTCATATTTTATAGACATTTTCGACGATGCTGTATCCACATGCGAGGTGCATCTCTAACATCAAAAATACCCGAACGGAATCGACGAAAGAAAAATTGTACGTAACTGGTTGTTACAGTCTTATATAGGACGATAAACACCTTTCACAATTTTAGCCACCCGGTTATTTTTTTCGCCGTTACAAGAGAAAAACGAAAATGTATCGAATTTTCTGTTTGTTGTCTTCCATTTTTAAAACCTTGTACTCGTAACTGAATTAATCAAACAAAAAACCGCAAGAGGATATTTTAGTGTCAAATGTCACCTTTCCAACGAGCATAAATCTGAAATTGTTTGATAGATACTTCACGAGATATCGATCACTACAGACGTCTACCGAAAAAATAATGGATTACTTTTTCCCCAAACTAATATATTTTAAAAGAAATATCAAAATATTCTTTTTTACCATATTTTGATAAAAATAAATATATATGAAATTTTATAAAAAAGCAATGAGAAATTTTGATTAGTTTGTTTAAATTTTTATTAGCAATTAAATAGAAATAATGAATTATTATCAACCCCAACTCTTCTAACACTGATAAGTGAGAAAATTTATTTCGTGTACTTAAAGATTATTGCCATCTGTCAGGATGTAAAACGTCAGTAATATCAATTTTATCAAACGATAGCTTCTTTAGATTAAAAACTTCGATAACGTTAGGTGGATAGGGTTGATAACCTGTGGGAAGATTTTTCTTAATCTTTATAGGGGGGGGGGAAAAAAGAAAGAAATATGAAAATTCTGAACACGATATTTTTGCACAATATATTAAATAATAACAAAAAAAGGCACGGCTTAAAATGTTAAATAAAACAATAGACTGCTCAACCGAAACGAATAAAGGTTAAAAAAAAATTCCATCAAAAGAGACCGCAATCGTTTGCTGTTGAGATTAAAATGCAAGCGATAAATAAACCTATCGATAATATCGGGAAGAGCAACTCAACTCCTCAGGTGAATGAAACGA